>APFE031146761.1:0-11338 GCA_000404065.3 Pinus taeda | reverse complement strand
TATTTTCTAGATTAGATTTCATGCTCAGTTAGTTTATCTCATCACATGTGGTAAATAGGGTTAAGCTAGGTTTCTTTAACATTTAGTTCATGATCTTTATGCAATTAGAATAGGTTTCTTTCCTTTCACTTTCTTTCTTGCAATAGGTTAGGGTTTCATTTCAAACATTTCATTTTCTGCAACTAGTTTAAGATTTAACTTTAGTACATGCACTCCATTGCATCATGATAGCAAATGAATGACACATTTTATGGTGCACATATAGTGCTGATAGTTAAAGTTGGTAGCCTTGGGGGTTGCAGCATTCTTGATGCAATATTGAGGCTCATCACTTTTTGGTGCCGTTGTGAGGGAAGTGTTAAAGTATTTATTTTTTTCTTCCCTACTTGATTCATTTAGTTTTACTTTGTGCCAAAACAAAAATTATTTTTGTTAGGAATATTTAATTTCAAAAGTAGAAAACTCCATTGCATTATAGTTTTCATTCAATCATAAAAACAAAAAAATATCCAACACCAGAGCACCCGTCCATTTGATCACATGGTGTAGTAAGAGCCACATCACCATTCACTTTTGCAGGTAGAAGAAGAAGATGGAAAAGAATGTAGAAGAAATTGATGGAGATGATGACATTGAGGAAGATCCTCTCAGATTTCCCATTCAAGATACTGATGGTAGTGTGCACATGAAGAAAATCCCTCCATATTTTCTTCCAAAATTTCATGGTCTAAGGTTAGAGGATCCATAAACGTTTCTCTTTGAATTTGAAATTGTTTGTAGATCTTATGGTTACGTATTGAAAACTCAAAAATGAGATTGTTTCTACCAACATTGAAGGATAGATCTCTTAAATGGCTTATGAGGTTAGGGACTAATTCAATAAGATCATGGAATGATATGAAAATTATATTTCTTGAAAAATATATAGATCATGATCTTAAAGAAGAAATATTTAGAATGAATCAAGGAGAAGATGAGAGCCTTCAGGATGTAATAGATAGGTTCATATACAATGTTAAGAGGGGAAAATTACATCATTTAGGATCTAGCACACTAAAATCCCTCTTACTTGGAATAATTAGCGATGAGTGGATTGATTTCCTTGATCTCATGAGTAGAGGTGATTGCATGGCCCCAAGTATAGTGAAAAATTTCTAGGTTACCAAGAAAGTTCTATCTGCGTAGCAGGTAAAATGCTTCCTCGACGATGTCTATCGAAACAGACAAAGGTGAATGGCGCAGACGCATTCCACTCACATAACTTTGAAGAAGGTATCTTATTCCAGCCTAATCCCATTTTCCTGTAAGGACGGGTTCATGAGACTAGTCATATATCATCCATGGAAACCTACTCTATACCCAAGTTTTTCTTGCCGAAACAGACCAGGTTGCATGCCCCCTGGGGTTCATTCACATCCTCTTGAATCACTTGCACTCATGAGGTGGACAGACTGGAGAGCGATGAGACATTTCTTGTCTGAAAAGACAATTTATGGATGGGATTTGACTATTTACGATGTGTGAACCGGGGAACGACATTTGTTCTACGAGCTTAACCATTCTGCCTTCGTGCGCAAAACACATCACTCTAAAGAGTGAGGAGACGATGGCTCCCATGCAATAAATATAGTCACGTCCAAGGAGTAGATATAATCTAAAGGTCCTTGAACTTACCTAATGTTCTGTGTGAACAGTTTTCCTTCTCAAGTAATTGGGCACATTTGGAAGGATCCCTAAAGGTCGATGGTCCTTTGTTGAACCTGTCAGATTTCTCATTTCAGGCAAAAGCGATGGTGAACCAAGCACTTTCCAAGCAGTTGAGGAAAGGATACTCACAGAAGCACCTTCATCGATGATGGTACCAACCATGACCATTCTGTAAGCTTGTACAATGATTATGAATGGTATAGTGGCTCGTAAATGGGGTCTACCTAGTCGATTCCAGTCAAAAGAAATGACTAGGTTGCTTGGTGGTGGGACCGAGTAGACGGCCGGATATGACTCTAATGAACTTCCCTCCTGTGATAAAGGAATGGGAGGACTACCCCCAAGTTCATTGGAGTCTGTGCTGATGAAAAGAATTTGAATGGTGACGTTCTCGTTCTCTTCAATGACGGTATCATTCGAAGATGAACCCTCTGAAGGCAAGACCGAGTCAACTGCCATATCGACCCTTTGACTTTCGTCTGGTATGGATTGAGAGGGTTCATTTTCAATGATAGATGCTTCGGCCGACCAAAATGACAGGCCAACTGGATTTTCAACCGGTGAAGGACTTGACAAGATTTTTTTATATCCAGGAGGAAGTCGTAGCGGTGAAACTGGATGATTAGCCAAAACTCTTTTAGCCTTGTCAAGTAAGGAACAATGGTGGACAGCGTGATTGCCTTCACACAACTTACAAGGAAATTTGGGATTCCTTCTTTGTCCATGTGCTTCACTTTCACTGATTTATGGCGAGCATTCAATATGATCGCCAGAGGTTGACGCTACCGGATTGTTCAAACGAGGAGACTAGTCCCTTAAGATCCGAGGGATGCAGGGACAATCTCGATGATATTGGTCTCCATTGCAAATGACACAAGCAGATTTAGGTTTCAACTGTGCGGTGTGAGGATTTTCGCTAGACGACGCTTGGTTGCCCCCTTTCGATTTTGGTTCCTTTTTCTTCTTTTATTTTTTCTCTTTCCTCTTCTTCTTCTTCTCAGTTACTTGATTTTTAGCTTTATCGGCTTTATTAAGTGAAGAGGAAGGAGGAGAGGGAGAATCAGATGAAGTAGAAGGTTGGGAAGCAACTCTAGTGTCGTTTAGTTGCTGATTCAACTGTTCAAGAATTACGGGATTCTCAACGACAAAGGTGGAGAAGAGCGAGACAGGCAAACCAATTTTCAACCCTGGAAGTGACAAAGTGGCCATATGGGGTGCACCAACATCTCCCAAAGAGGAGAAGGGACTAGGATTTCCTCCAAGGGGAAATCCTTAGTTGGTAGACTCCATTTTCTCAACCTAAATACCAACGCGGGAATTTGTGATGTTATTCTGATTTAAAATGAATTTTTAGACGCTTTGACACAACTTGTTTTTTCAATTTTAGAGATTCGAGGAAAAAAAAAGATGACTCTAGTCGCCTTCGATTTTTATTAAGCCTGAAGTGACAAGTGCTCAAATGACCTTTCCTTTAAGGAGTCTGAAGAGGAGAAAAATGAACTTCTTTGGAGATCTAGGCAGAGAGGACTACCAAACCAATCGCAAAATTGTAGAATACCTTTTACGGTACGACAATCAATCTTCCTGAATGTTGTGTTCGGTGCATTGTGATCGATAGGGCGACAGACATGGCTTCCTAAGGATAAAGGATGTAGCTTATTGTGGTCTCCCAATATATACTCGATGGTACCTGGGAGCACAAGTCCGTACTGGCACTTGCCATCTCAGAGTGGAGGAATCACACAACCAACACTAAAAGCAACAGTTACCAGGTTTTACGACACCAGAATACGTCTCTAGCCTAGACCTCTAGAGGTTGTGCGTTAAGTTCCAAAATGTTGTTAGATTCATTGAATTTATTTTAAGTTGGTATTGCTTAAAAATTTTCCTTTTATGTTCACCATGTGATGTGTATATAATTCCTAAAATGTAGTCTAAGATGATAAACAAACGTTTAATCTTCTTCCAGCAATGAAAATCCTAGCTACTAAGGGAAGAAAGTCAAGGATCTTTTCTTCACAGAGAACAGAGCACACGCTAAATGCACAGTCCTAAATCAAGCCAAGTAATCAAAATGTAAATGCACATGCATGTATTTGTTTTCAACGTTCTTAATGTGTGAATGACGTTAAGAAAGCTATGTGCAAATATGAATTAATTTTAAAGTGACAATACTCAACAAAATTCTTTTTCAAAATGAAGTGAAAGCAAGAGAGACACTTTGCGATTTTGAAATGGAAATTGTTTCTCGACACTTTAAAACTACTAATTCAAATCCTATGCAGTAGTAATTTTATCATCGACTATCAAGAACAATGGGATTGTTTTCTAAAACTAAAAACGACAGCTACGACACTTTTAGGTCTAGAGATGACTGTTCGACTATGCTACTTTTTTGCAAAAGAGAACTGAAAATGACGCACAATACACAAAAATATTTACAGTTCTTTGCACTAAGGAGGCAGAATAATGCAAGAGAAGGGGTTTTTCATAGACATTGACTACAGACAACAAAACTCTTCAGTAGGACTGAAAACAGTGAGAAAAAACCACAGTCTGAGGGTAAAGTTAACCCTCCCTATCCATCGCACCTGTTACACAGTGAAACCAGTATGCAACGCAAATACTACACTCGGGAAGTGCGATGCATACACAATGCCTTGAAGGAAGGGTGCGATGGTACCAGTGCGAGGCTTCAAATAGGTTTTCACTCACAGTTTGAAATCCAGTTCAAGTGTTTAGGCCGATTAAGTAAAGATTAGTGTATGTAAAACACAGGGGTGATCTAAAGAGGTTACTAGAGCCACCACTTAGGGAAATTAGATTGCTTGCAGATCTATTGTTTAATTCATAAACAAAACCCGGAGATAGACTCAAGCAACATTGATCTACTTTTCCTTTCTATAAAAAATGTAGTTCGAAGGCTATCTATCTTGACTTTAGGGTCCGTATGTAAGTTTATAAAAGAAAGAAAGATAGATAGGCTAACAAGTAATCTAGTCTTTCCACAGTGGAGTTGCCATTTTTTTACGGGGAATAGTGTCCATTCGAATGCTTCTATTCCCACTAAGATGGGTGGCTATCTTAGAAACAAACAAGTAAATTCTACTGTTGTTTTCTTTTATGGAAATAGACAATAGGAGAACCAAGAAGACGAACTTGAGTCTTGTGCTTAATTTCCTCTCCTTGATAGAGCTTTTCTGCTTCTTGTTCATTTGCCCAGCTTCAAAGAGAACCTGTGGAATCACAACAACATAGTACTATCGAAGAAACAAGGATCTATATCTATAAATAACACAGGATTAGATGTATGTTAACCATATAAATGCGTATATAAAAAAATACACAAGAATATGGAAGAAAACAAGAATAGCTTTATTAAGATGAAAAGTAGCAAGAGGATTACAACCATATGCTCTGACCGAGAATCATCCTCCAGCTAGGAAGCTCTTCTTCACCTCAAGCAAAGCTTAGATCACCCAACACTGTGAATGTACACCAGAAAACCAACATGACTTCTCTATAAGATACAAAATTCCAGCCTCTGGATCTCTCTGATGAGGGATCCATATATAGATGATTACAGAGAGGTGAGTCATCTTCTAGGATCTTGATTAGTGTCCTCTCTCTAATAGTTCCTTCTTCCACTTGGAGAATGATGATAGCTTACTCATCCCTGGTCGAAAATAGAGAGGCAAGTGTTAGAGAGGAAGCTTCTGGAAGATTCCATGATCTTCCACCTCGCATTTTTGTCCCTGCCATTTGTCTATTCCCGGCCATCGCACCCTACAGAGGAGAAAATCAGTATGCATCAAACCTTGTAGACTGGGAAGGTGATATGCATCGCACCCTCTACATTGAGCTTTCAGTATGGTCCAGTTTTGACCATTTATGAGCATTTTTCAGTGGAGAACTTCTGGGAGATGATGTAATCAGTTTACCTTGTTCCTTTAGGCAATGAAGCAACACTTTTAGGGACTTAGGGGCCCTCAGTTTATCGACATTTATGGTTAGGGTTGAAGTGCCCAAAAATTTCTATAATAGGCATCAAAGACAAGAGTAGTCACAGAGGACCGATATTATTTGACTAGGAATCCAAGATAAAAATATTCCTTGAAGGACATACCATATGAACAACCAAGTGGGGTATGTTCCTTGAGAGACAATGATGGAGGTGCCTATAAATCAATGGTCTCACCTTATGGAGAGAGATATCTATTAGTCAAGGCCTTTTTATGTGACAATGTTGGATGATATGATGATAAATAGATGGGTTACCAATCTAACTCTTCTTACGATAAATATTCATATAAAGAATGTCCAAGTGCCTTATATGGATTATGAATACCTTCATAGTGTAGAGGGAGTGTTGAAATATGGACCTAGTTCAGTATTGATAATGGAATGCTTAATAATGAGCTTATATATTGCATTTAATGAGAAAAATACATTTTGTATTATTGTTCTTAAGGCATTAGTTTCATGCTAAAGGAAAATTATTTTTACGTCAAGATCCCATTTGAGCTCATAGGGCTTGTCATTGAATCGAAAAATTATTAAAATCATTATCATGTACGAAAGACCCATTTGGGGAATGTTACATATTTTAAAGAAATTTATTTGAGTCAATGTTAGAGTCAAAAGACCCTCCAAGACCTACTCAAAAGTGCTACATCAAGTCGACCTCCAAAAGGAGAAACAAGCCTATCTAGAAGGACATGTTGACTTAGGAATGATGACAAATCAGCCTAGTATCATAGGACATGAAGCTATATATAGGAGGGCTTGGTCTTACTCAAGAGATCATCCCACAAATATCTACAAAAGGGAGAGAAGTGTGAACAGGAAAGGAAGAAAGCTTCTTAAGCAGTGAAGAGAAGGAGAAGAAGTTTAAAGGAATCTTCTTAAGCAGCGAAGAGAAGGAGAAGAAGTTTAAAGTATTCTAGTATTATTTTGGGTCGTTCATATAAAACGTATGACTCTAGATAACATTTCAAGGTTAGGTATTGCATATCTTGAAGGATCCAAAATATATCCCAAGGAAAAAAAATGCTAGTTGAATTCATAAGAAGAAGAGTCCAAGACAAGCGAGGAGAGAAGCCTCAAAAATCTGACCCAAAACTCAAATGAGTGGGATCTCTGAAATTGAAAGTAGAATGGAAAGTGGAGGCCTATAATAAGAGGCAAAAATTGAAGAAGAAGCCAAAAAAACAGGTGTATAAATCATTTTTACTAGTAGTGACTTCGAAGAAAGAAAATACGTTCAAGAAGAATTTTCGCTTGACCTTGGAGAGGTTCTTTGGCAAAGGATCTAGGTTTTGGAATTATTCAATTGAAGAGTCTATAAGAATAGTGTTTATTTTTGGTATTCCTCTCAGAGTTGGAGATGTTTTGGCCTTGGATGATGGCATATATATTCTATCATTTTCTTTATTTTTATTTATGGTTTTGTATTTGTTTGATCATGAAAAACACTAACAATAAAATGTAAAATAATAAGCTTATTAAGTGAAGTAAAAAGACATCGCAAACAGTTACCAAAGAAGAAAAATGGCCCTACGTTGTTGCCCCTAAATTTCTCAACATGCACAAACAAGAAAGAAATCCTTAAGATGACTTGAGGGCTTATCCAAGCCACACTAAAGTTTTCCCACGTGCAAGGGGAATTCTAGAAATTTAACCATTAATATAACTGCAAATTAATTTTAAGAATGGAAGAAAAAGGGAAGAAATCCTAAGCCTCTCTCTATTAGGAAGATGTAGGTCTAAGCCAATGGAGAGAAAGATATTTAACTAATTTGGATTTTAAAATATCTCTCTCTAATCATTAATTTCAGGTTAATCAAGTAGTTCTACTAGTCAATACTGTGATAATGAAACATCCTATATTCAAAGAGATTAAAACATTCAATGATTAACCACAAGAATTAGAAAATAGTTCACTTCATTCCAATGGAATTTAAATCAAATTTTTTATAGTAGATTTATGAGTAAAGAGTTACTCATAAATATGAATTGATCCTACCAGAAAAAAAGAAAAAAAAGAACAACAAATATATGAGGCTAATGAACTAGATATCTAATCCAAAAAACATTCACCCTCACATAAAACCTTAGCCTTGAACATGAAAATCATTTTAAGGAGGTCTTTCATCAAAAATATAAAACTTCCATTTGAAATAAAAGTATTTAAATACAAATTCATGAAACCTCTTCTCTATGCTTTGCCCCTTGATTTTATCTCCAATAATATTTATGAAATCATAAGATCTCCTAGTAAAGGGAGAAGGTTGCAAAAGTTGTAGCCCCACATCCAATTACAAAATCTAGATTTGAAAAGAAAAAATCCTGATAACCGTGAACTTTTAATGGCAATGTGTAGCTTAGAATATCCTTACAAAAGTGTTGATATCTCCTGAGTTGCAGAGGAGAGGAACTTCCTCCTCACTCTAAAAAACATTATTTACAAATTATAAAAAGACACCAAGAATGGAGGGATATTAAAAAAGTTTTGGATCCCCTTATTTTATCACTTGGCTTTATAACATTAATCTATTTTTATTTACCATTGTTGCTTTGGGTTTACAATTTTTTTATTTTTCTAAGTAAGCTTAAATCTATTAATGTAACAGATGGTACAGAGAGTTCTAGGCATTAGAGTGCTGCCATATAGTCAGCAAGATGTCAAAAATTGAGTTGGCCGCAAGGGGAAACTGGCGTAAGAAGCATTTGAATGCTGCCTCGCAAGAGGAAACCATCCTTGAGTTGACAACTGTAAGCCAAAATACTGAGCTGCCCACCAAGGGAAACCGAATCGTACATAGATTAAGAACTAATTTAACTACAAAGACCAGCTTAGACACACTTAGATACATAGGCAACAAAACCAGCAAAATGCTCAAAAGACTAGACATGATGGCGAGGAAAAGCAGAGACACTAGAGTCCATAGTCATCGGAGGGCGATTCCTCTTCAATTCTGCACCACCCTCCTTCCTTGTCATAAGGATATGGATTGGGACCCGTTTGAGAAGCGTCATCCACTGCTACACGCTCACCTGTAGTCGTCCTGGTGTTCTGGAGCTGGCCAGAGCTGCTTTCATGAGGATCTAGATCGGGAATCCTTTGAGGAGCGTCATCCACCGCTTCACGCTTGCCTGCAGTCGTCACAGTTTTCCCGAGCGAGCCAGAGTTGTTGTCATCAGCCAAGCGAGAGTGATTATTATATACAGGCAAAGGAACAGGCGAAACAGAAGAGGAGGCGTGTGGGATGATAGGGGGCGCAGAAGAGTAACTCTTTACTCATAAATCTACTATAAAAAATTTGATTTAAATTCCATTGGAATGAAGTGAACTATTTTCTAATTCTTGTGGTTAATCATTGAATGTTTTAATCTCTTTGAATATAGGATGTTTCATTATCACATTATTAACTAGTAGAACTACTTGATTAACCTAAAATTAATGAGTAATGGTAAATAATATTATTGGAGATATTTATGAGTAACTCTTTACTCATAAATCTACTATAAAAAATTTGATCTCCAATAATATTTATGAAATCATAAGATCCCCTAGTAAAGGGAGAAGGTGGCAAAAGTGGAAGCCTGACATCCAATTACAAAATCTAGGTTTGAAAAGAAAAAATCATGATAACCGTGAACTTTTAATGGCAATGTGTAGCTTAGAATATCCTTACAAAAGTGTTGATATCTCTTGAGTTGCAGAGGAGAGGAACTTCCTCCTCACTCTAAAAAACATTATTTACAAATTATAAAAAGACAGCAAGAATGGAGGGATATTAAAAAAGTTTTGGATCCCCTTATTTTATAACTTGGCTTTATAAAATTAATCTATTTTTATTTACCATTGTTGCTTTGGGTTTACAATTTTTTTTTTCTAAGTAAGATTAAATCTATTAATGTAACAGATGGTACAGAGAGTTCTAGGCATAAGAGTGCTGCCATACAGTCAACAAGATGTCAAAAATTGAGTTGGCTGCAAGGGGAAACTGGCTTAAGAAGCATTTGAACGCTGCCTCCCAAGAGGAAAACATCCTTGAGTTGACAACTGTAAGCCAAAATACTGAGCTTTCCACCAAGGGAAATCGAATCGTACATAGATTAAGAACTAATTTAACTACAGAGACCAGCTTAGACACACTTAGATACATAGGCGACAAAACTGGCAAAATGCTCAGAAGACTAGACATGATGGCGAGGAAAAGAAGAGGCACTAGAGTCCATAGTCATCGGAGGGTGATTCCTCTTCAATTCTGCACCACCCTCCTTCCTTGTCATAAGGATATGGATTGGGACCCGTTTGAGAAGCGTCATCCACCACTACATGCTCGCTTGCAGTCGTCCTAGTGTTCTGGAGCTGGCCAGAGCTGCTTCCATCAGGATCTAGATCGGGAATCCTTTGAGGAGAGTCATCCACCGCTTCACGCTTGCCTGCAGTCGTCCCAGTTCTCTCGAGCGGGCCAGAGTTGTTGTCATCGACCAAGCGAGAGGGATTATTATCTACGGGCACAGGAACAGGTGGAACATAAGAGGAGGCGTGTGGGATGATAGGGGGCGCAGAAGACAGGGGAGAGGCGATGGATGCAGGCCGTGGATCAATGTAATGGTGAGAGGCGAGCGTAACATTCCACGGGGAGGGAGGGAGGTGACGAGCTTGACCACATCCATGAATACAATAGGGTGCACATTCATTGGGATTACGAGAGGGGGATGAGTAAGAGGAAGGGGAAGGGGAGGGATTAGGCCTAGAGCCTCCTTTGCGGCATCTCATGCGGTGCCTCAGCTTTGGAATTGTAGCACAGAAGTCGTGAGAGCCGATGGAAATGAGAGAGGGTCCCAACAGAGGAAGGTGGGGGTGAAATCCGAATAGAGCACAGAGGAGCTGAGCACAAAACGGGCTAGGCAATTGATGATATCCAGGGATGAAATTAATGTAGGAGGCCAGCGGGCAGCACTTTCCAACCGTGGTGCGAAGGCTGTGCACTTCAGCTTCTAGCGAACAACGAGAACATACAGGCAAGAGTTGTCTTGACATGGAGACCGACCGAGCACCACAATTCTAGATCAAAGCTTCTGAATTCTCAACTAAGGATGGGGTCACAGGGGCTTGAGGTTTCATGTTGAAACTCTTGGTGTCTCGGCCTCCCCACCAATATAAATGTCGCGTAGGGTGACTGCCCATCGACTTAATTGTTCCAGAGGTGAGTACCTGCCTTGCGTTGGTGAACCAGTGGGATTGCCACGCGCTCGACTGCCAGATCGTAACCTTAGTCATAAATATATTAATGAATATGTTAAAATAGCAATAGGTTTTTAAAAACCTAGGCTAATAAAAAGATAAATAAATACCTTACATTTTAAGGATGGTTTAATTTTTTATTTTTTATTTTTAATTATTCGCTTATTAAACAAAATATATATATTATGATTAATATTCCTAGGTTGCTAATAACAGATATATAAATAAAACAATTTTAATGGTAGCTTTACAAATCAAATAAATAATCTTAGAATATAAAAGGAAAATTTATTTGATTATTCATTCCTTGTTTATTATAAAAATAATAGTATGGTATATTATTAATTTATTAATTATTTATAATAATCCTTT
>APFE031146751.1:27142-46071 GCA_000404065.3 Pinus taeda | reverse complement strand
ATTATTATTATTAGATTTTAGATTTTTCCCGACATTCATAATAGTACTATTAATTAACATATTAAATTTTACATTGAGAAAATTATAAACAAATTAACTTTACCTAGTAAATCAACCATAAGGATTAGTAATTCTCTTCATATACCGTAAAAATTTAGATATATTTTAATAAATAAATTAATAAATGAATAATTGGCAGCTCTTCGCTTACCTTATATGATTGATCTTTATAATATTATTATAATCTTGACCATAAAAATAGACTATTAAGTAATTCTTTTTTATGTATAGGATAACCTTTATAATTTAATATATTTATGATGCTATTTCACCGATCTGCTAAATAAAATTATATATTATTAAATCTTAATACTATAAAAATAAAAATAATTATAGAAATAAAAATAAAAATAAAAAAGAATGTTACATTTAATAATTTAGTCTTGAACTGGACCTTGGAGTCCAAATTAGCTGTTAGATAGCCGTTAGAGTTAGGTAGCCGTTAGAGTCTCTGCTCAGTCTATTTAACACGCTAGGCCGGATTTGTGTCTTCAACTCGTCTTGACGATGAACCACACTAGTTGGTTCGAAACGCATCGACAAAGATCTATCCTATGTGATTTACACCGAAGCTCTTCTTATAAATATGATGGATCACAGAAGCCTCAATTCTACAAACGTTTTAAATTATTAATATTCTTATAATGATTAAAATGAAATGATAATTAATAACTAATATTTATTGATGATTACAAACTAAACTTATTATTCCTTTCTATTATTAATTATTAAGATTTGAATATATATTTTTTTGAATTTTAATGTTTTTAAATTAAATAAAAAATATTATTATTATTTTGTATATAAAAATTAATTTCATTATAATTAATATTATAATAATGTAACTAATTTTGTTAATAACTTTCAAAGATATTGTTTATAAAATTATTATTTATTATAATTAATTAATTTTTTAAATTCAAATTAAATGAGATCAATGATTAAAACTAAATTGAATTAAAGATTTAGTTAAATTAAATTAATTTTAAATAATTATTAAAAATATTTTCATTTATTATTATTAATTTTTCATTTTAATATTACTATTTATTAAAATATTTTAATACAAATTTTAGGGTTGGTAAATATAAATCCTATAAGGAAGACATTTGGTGATAAGAGGGCAGGGAATAGCTACGAGAAGGTGGAGTCAGAGGTTAGAGCGGGGATCCAATTATCACTTATTTTCCAACCATCATCGTGCTTAAGGTTGTTAGGGTGTTTTCCTATTTTGATAGCTTCTCTAAATTTCCTATCTTGATAATGATCAATTTTGGCCACGACACAAGAGTTTTCAATACAAATATGATGCTTGGTTTTACTAGAGTGCTCGGCCAAAGCTGAGGTTTTGGAACGGTTATGCTTAATGTAAGTGGCATGCTCTTGAATCCTAGTTAAGATTGATCGACCGGTTTCACCAATGTAGGTTTTGCCACAAGAACAAGGAACCGAATAAACCCCTTTGTGACATTTAGGACCAATGAGATATTTTACTGATTTTAGGCATCTGCTAATGGTGGGCATAGGTTTGAAGGTGGTTTTTATATTGTTCTTTTTAAAAATATAAGAAATTTTATCAGTGGTGCTTAATATGTAGGGAGGTGAACCTTACCAACATGATCATCCATTGGTTGTTTTTTTTTAGGATTCTCCGCCTTCTTGAAAGCTTTGTTTCCTTGGAGTCTTTTATATCCATTCTTTTCAAAAACATCTAGGAGATGGTTCTTTTCCTGTTCAAAATGATCATGATCAAAAATGCGAACAACCCTAGTTGTTAGAGTGTTGAGAACCCCAAGTTTTTTAGTAGGATGATGGTGAGAGTTGGCACAAAAGTAATGTTATGTGTGGGTTTTCTTATGATAGACCTAGTGAGATATGGAACCATCTTGGTTTCCTTTGATTATGATGTCAAGAAACGAAATACTGACATTCTCTTCCACTTCCATTGTAAACTTGATAGAATTAGATTGATTGTTAAGGTATTTCAGGAAAATGTCTAATTTTTCTTTTCCATGAGGCCAAATAATATAAGTGTCATCGTCAAATATTTTGCAAAGTTTAGGTTTTAATGGGGAGGACTCAATGGCTTTAGTTTCAAAATATTCCTTAAACAGCTTAGCAATGATGGGAGACAAAGGTGAACCCATAGCTACATCGCAAGTTTGTTCATATATATCATATTTAAAACTAAAAAAGGTTGATTTTAGACAAATTTCAACTAATTTGGCTCTGTCAAGATCAATGATTCTATTGATGACTTCCATGGCTTCATCTATGGGAATGTTAGTATAGAGAGATTTTACATCAAAACTAACCAAGATGTCATTTGGGTCTAGTTTTATCTATTTGATCTCATTGATGAAGTGATTGGAATCTTTGGCAAAGGAACTGGTGTTTCCCACCATGGGTTTCAGTTTCTTAGCAATATATTTTGCGATATGGTAAGTGGGACCTCCAATGATGTTGACAATAGGTGTAATGGGGATACCTTATTTGTGTATTTTAGGGGCTCCGTAAATCCTAGGGCCGTAGGGATTGGTTTCAAAAAGATTTTAATGTTGTGTTCTTTGCTAGATTTTATCAAGTTATTAACATTCCTAGAGATTTTTCTTATGGGATTATTTTTTAATTTAATGTAACAATAGGTATTGGTTAGGTGGTCCAACATCTTCTCATTATAATAGTCGCACCACCTTTGTCAGCTTTCAAGACCATAATATTAGGGTTTTGGTTTAGGGTCTTGAGAGCAAGATATTCTTGTTTGCAAACGTTGCTTTTGGGTGGTTGGGATTTTCTGAGGATGATGGAATAATATTGTCTAACAATTTCTTTAATGTTATCAGGTAAATCCTTAATCCCATACTCAATGTTGCACATAATGTCTTCTTTGGGGATGGTACGAGGGGAAATGGAAAAATTTAAGTCTCTTTCAAGGAGACCTAAAGTGACTTGGTCAATCTGAGTGCTGGAGAGATTCATGATATGTTTGCTTACTTTCTTAGCAATCGATGTTGTTGTCCCATTCTCAAAAACGCTGATTTACATGGATGCAACCTCATCTTGATTTGATGCTTTACTATCTTCCCTAATCTCATTTGTGGAAACACATTCACTCCTGGAAATGTATTCAATTGAAGCATTGTCGTGGGTGTTATTGTTCGATGTTGTCGTCCCATTCCCCATGGACACACTGTCTACTACAGAATATGCCATCGACTATTCAACCCTTGTCCCCAAGGTGGACTCTCTTGAACCCTTTGATGATTTTTGGCCCATCTCACTATAATTTGATATAAAAAATTATTATTAAGGTGATCATCAATATATTAAAACCCATCCTATCTAAAACAATATCAAAGGAATAATTTTCTTTCTTAGAAGGAAGGAAAATTTACAAAGCAATTGGTGTGGCACAAGAAGGAAACCACAACATAAAGGCTTAGAATCTAAAGGTGCAATTTTCAATATTGACCTCTCAAAGGCCTATGACTAGGTAAACTGGATCTATATCCGTCTCCTCTTAACTCACATCGACTTTAGTCTAAAATTCATAACCTAGGTAATGAGTTGCATCTAGACTATTTCATTTGCAGTGTTGATCAATGGTGCAACTCCACCATTCTTATACACTCATAGAGGGCTCAAACAGGGGTGTCCCTTGTCACCATTTCTCATTCTTTTAGTAGCATAAGGTATGAGTCATCTCATTGCTGATGCTAGGTGCAAAGGGAATTTTCAGGGTACTCTTATAGCTAGGACAATGATTGTAACACACATTATTTTTGTAGATGATATCCTGATTTTCAGTAATGGCTCTAGTAGAGAGGTGGGAAATCTTATTGATATTTTCTCTCTATATGTTAAAGCTACTAGGATGTCCATTAATTAAATAAATTCAACATTATCCCATCACAATCGGGAAGAGGTAGAGAGAAGACTCATAACCCAATGAGCCCCTTTTGAGACAAAGCTATTGGATAGACTCAAGTACCTGGGCTTCAAACTAAAACCAAATAGCTACATCAAGGACGACTGTTCATGGATTATAGATAAAATTGAGAAAATATTAAAGTGTATGAGCCTAAAATGTTGTCCAAAGAAGGTTTCCTTCTATTGATCAAATCGGTTCTAGAAGTCATTCCAACTTACTAGACTTCTCTGGCTTGGATTCCCAAGAGAATTTTGGAAAACATAATGAAATTTTGCTTCAATTTTTTGTGGTTGAGTGCTAAGATAAGGGGATCCTTCCATGGTTCAAATGGAAAAAGTTATCAGTGCTAAAAATGTAGGGTGGATGAGAGTTAAAAAATATATTCCTACTTTCAAAGGCCCTAGCGATAACATGCAATTAGAGGTTGTTGTCTACTCAAAGTATATGGTCCAAAGTTGTTGTATAGAAGTACATTGCCTTGAGTACGTTGGAGGACTATATGAGAAGAGTGGACAAGCCCATGGCTAACATTTATTCAATCTAGCAGGTGATCCTCAATTATTTTGACCTCATTGAGAACATGTTGGCTTGGAGAGTTGGAAATGGTGCTTGTGTAAGAATTGGAACATGTTTGTGGTCGAGGAGTGGTCATAATCATCTTCTCCCTCATCCACTTGTTGAATATCTGAGGCCCCAGAGGTATTTCAAGGTTGGCTCATATTTCCAACCTGAGCACAGCAACTATTTAGAGGAAAGTTTGGAAAACAACCAAATAGTTAGGCATTGAGGTTGACTTTCAAGAGGAGTGGAATAGATATATGAATGATTTGTATGTTGGGAACATCAGACTTGCTGATGGAGAGGATGAACTAGTTTTAATTTTATCTTCCTTTAGCTTTTACACTCCAAAGCAGCGCTATATAGTTGTGTCTGCTAGAAGGGGTTCTTTTGAGATAAAATCATGGTGGAAGGAAATTTGGAAAGAAAAATCCCTACTAAATCCATAATTTTTATGTTGTTTTTGATGAAATGGAGGGTCCCACTTGGGATGCTCTTTAATGGTATTTCATCATTGGGCCAGGATAGTTCCCCATGTGAAAGAATAATAATGAAAACATTAACCATGTTTTTATGTAATGTACTTTTTTCAAACATGCAAGGTCAGTTTGTGCATCTGCCTCAAGTCACCACAAAATTTGGGTTGGAGAATCTCTGGAAGATGCACGGAAGTATTGGCATTCAAACCCTATTGTATGTTCAATTAAATCCCTGCACCTTTCAATTTGTTGGGGTGTTTGGATTGCAAAGAACGGGGCCCTTTTTCAAGACACTCCCTCTTCCCCTATGCATATAATAGTTGAAACTCTCACTATTCTTGCACATTTTTCACAAATAAAAGATGACATCCCTACCAAAATAATTGTGGATGAGAATCCAAATCATTAAAAGCCATGGGATTTTTTTTATGGAGCTTCCAATGAATCTGGAATTAGAAGTGGTGGCAACTTTGTCCTTTTCCTATCTGAATCACACTCCTTCCACATCAAAATGGGATTTGGACCAGGGACCAACAACCAGTTTGAATTATTAGCATGCAAAAACATCAAGATCTATGCAAAAGAGAAAGGATGCAATGAAATACAAGTATGGAGACTCTATGTTAGTAATTAATTGGCTAAACACATCACAAGCTTGCAGGGACATTTGTCTAATTCCCATTATGGAAGATCTATGGAAGATAAAAACTCATATATTTTCTTCTCATGTACACATGTTTACGAGGAGTGAAAAAGGATAGTTGATAGGCTTTCCAAAGCATGCATATCTTTGGATAAAGACCTTTGGAGCATCCATGAGCACAAAGATGCCTCTTCCTTTGAGTTCTTCCATCGCCCATTCATAGACAATAAAATTCTTCAATTGGAGGGTCTTAATTTCATATTTTTTGGTTCAGATGCACTATATTTCTCATGCACTACTTTTCATGCAAAAACTTTCTTGACAGTCACGAGGTGAAAATTGTTATGGTTTTTCATTAAATTATTAAGCTCTTTCATCTATCTTACATGGATAGATTTTCTTGACAATCTATGGGTGACAATAGAATATTTTTTTCACTATTTTTATGACTTATTTTTATCATATATGGCCTATATATTAGCTCTTTGATGGAAAGTAGGTTGATGTTTGCAAGTGTTGTGCACAAATTTTGCACATCTACATTCTTAGAATGCATCAATAGATGCATCTACAAAATGTAGTTTGTATCATTTATGAAATAAATTAAAATTACATTTTTTTCTCTGGCGGGAAAAAAATAATAATAACTAAATATATTTGCATTAAAAGTTATTCATATCCACAATTATAAAGTATTATTAAATATCTTTTATTTAAATATTTTTTAAATAAATTTTATCTTTAATTATTTTTTATGATATTTTGATTAATATAGTAAAAAAGTTCATAATAAGAATAATTTTACCAATAATTGAATAATTATATAATTTTATTTAATAATAATGAATATTGGTATTGATTATTATCAAAGAAATAATTTTAATGTAAATTTTTCTGTGTTGTTCTTAAGCTTTGAATTCCTTTAAGTTAAAAAAGTTTCCAGAACTATTCCCATTTGACTGAAAATGTTTTTTCTCCCGCTCTTAACCTCCCAAAAATGTAGACGTAGGAACAGAGGAAACAAGTTCAAGAAATGTTGAAAATAGTTTAGCATAATTATAATGATGATGATCTCTCTCGAACTGGCACAAGCATTGCATGAATATTGTCTAAGCCCTTACGCATCTACATTGACATATGAAGGATTTAGATCAAAGGATGGATCATAATGAACAACCTCTAGGCATCCCACCTTCGGCAAGAGGAACCTCTGAAGATAACAAAGAACCCATCCAGGTCATTGTCAAGGACTCAAACCTTTCTGCCTAGTTTCTATCATGTCTATGCTTTATGGTTTCTTTGTTATTGTTGGTTTTCTACACCGCTACTTAGGCTAGATTCTATGTTTTTATATGTTAATTTTTTATCTCTCAGTGCTCAATTACCTCTCACCTCTCTATGGAGAGTAAATTTTTGGATCTAGTTTGGTCTCCCTAGTGAGAGACTCATTTGATCTTTCACTTTATCTTGTAATTTCTAGTTTTGAAGGCAATAAAATTTATCTTACAAAAAAAAATTGTAATGATGATGATGATTAATGTCCACTAAAACTTATATGGTCTACAAACATTAAGAAGGTAAAAGATTAATTGGAATTATTTAACATTTTATTTCTATACTAAAAAAGAAGTGAGGGAAGTGCTCCTATATCACCCAAAAATATTAATATATTATTCATTATAATTAGTCAAATTATATTAATAAATTTTTAAAATTAAAAAATTATATTAAATATATTAATTATTAGAAGTTTAAACTTGTTTTGACCATGAACCATATTAGTTGGTTCGAAACACGTCGATAAAGTCTTTCTTTATGTGATTTACGCTGAAATTCTTCTTATAACTATGATGGATCACAGAAGCCTCGATTCCATAAATTTAAAATAAATCAAATTATAAATTAGTTATGCACATTAAATATAATAACATGTCATGTTATTCACCAACCTTCAATTCCCCAAAAATACAAATAATTATGTGTGATGCTGGGTGAGTGCCTCAATGGTAAGGAAGATGAACCATGGACACTGTGACTTTAAGCATCCATGACAATAACTAAAAATTAGTAACTAAAAATGAGTTTAGAGTGGTTATCATGTCACTAGTAACGATGGACATTGTAACTTTAAGCAATCATGACAATAACTAAAAATTAGTAACTAAAAATTAGTAACTAAAAATGAGTTTAGAGTGGTTATCATGCCACTAGTAAGTTGAAATTACCAATGGCACAAAATAACAAGATAAACGATATCAGATTCGTGAGTAAAGCATCTATGAAATTAAATCACATATAGATTGGGTGGCTTGATAGTTACTACCTCTTTTGATTTGTGAAGTTAAGTCCAAAAAAGGTAATCAATATTCTCCCAATCAAATGCTCATAATTATCTATATAAAATAAATGATAAAAAATTTAAATAATATCTTATTTGTAATGGTTGAAATTTTTCAAAATATCTATTCACCATACTTGCTCCCCTCCCACTCAATTTTAGCCAAGTGCATTCTCCTTTGTTATCATTATGAGGATAGATTTATGTTTTCAACTCATTGTAATGGAAGCTATATGAAGAATATGTTTTAAAAAAAGATATGAAATGCAAGTCTAGTAAACCATATATAAAAAAAAATGTATTTTTTAATATGTAATGACAATGGTACTTTTCAATAAGTAATGACAAGTTTTACTAAAGTCTCATGTTCCTTATCCAAAATTACAAGAAGAATAATGAAAAATATCATTTAAATTAAAGGGAAATACTAGATGTAATATTAAATTATGCTTTAATAGAGAACATAGGTGTATATAAATAAAAATGATCAAAATATCTAAATAATTTAGAAAACATAATTTAAAATAAATCATTGTAACAATTATATCACAATCATTCCTATTAAATTATTTGTTGTGAATGTTTTCACAAATATTTATTTATTTGTAACATAGTCCTACTCACCATTCTAATTCTAAACAAATTAAATAATAAAATCTGTCAATTTCCTTTTCACTACCTCTCAACCCTGGATAACCCTTCGTGACAACTTCAACGTATATCATTGAATGTTATTATCAGTTTGGGTAAAAGTCATTTAATTCTCTAATCAAAATCATTTAATTAATGGTGAGAATAGTATTATTAAAAAAATCAAACACATATATTCACACTATCTATTTTAAATATTCTTACCACAAGTAATTCAAATGCTTATATATGTAATTTTTTTATAGATAATTTTTCTACTATGTAATTTTTTTATAAATAAGTTTATTTTTTAATAAATAACTAAGATTCTTATGAGGTATAGAGTAGATAAAAATTAACTATTTTGAAGGCTTGTGTGGTACAGATTGAGTGTAATTCCTAAGTGATTTTAATGACTTAAATGCCTCTCGGTTATAGCTACTCGCGTAGGTTAGGTGAACCATCTTGAGTGCTAGTGTGACACAGGTCGAGTGTGATCCCTAGGTGATTTTAACGGCTTAGATGCCCTTGGGTTGTGACTACTCAAGCCACAAGTTAGGCATGCTAATCATCTCAAGACTCACATAGCCTAGCAAACAAAAAAATAAGTAATTTTCTTTTCTTCTCTATGTGGTTCACCATCCCCAAAGAACAAAAAAATAAGCAATTGACTTTTCTTCTCTATGTGGTTTTGGATCCCCAAAGATCGATGACTGTTATGTCCACAAAATAATTGTACCAGGCATATCTACCCAAAATCCAGAGATCGATGACCCCTACGTCCACAAAATAATTGTACCAGACATATCTACCCAAAATAATTGTACTAAGCATTTCTACCTAAAATCCAAAATAATTCTACCAGACCTACCCAAAATCCAGAGATCAATGACCCCTATGTCCACAAAATAATTGTACCAGACATTTCTACCCAAAATCCAAAATATCCAAAATCCAAAATAATTGTACCAGACCTATCCAAAATCCAGAGATCAATGACCACTATGTCCACAAAATAATTGTACCAAGGATATCTACCCAAAACAATTGTACCAGATATTTCTACCCAAAATCCAAAATAATTGTACCAGGCATATTTACCCAAAATCCAAAATAATTGTACCAAGCATATCTACCCAAAATCCAGAGATGGATAACCACTATGTCCACAAAATAACCCAAAATCCAAAATAATTGTACCAAGCATATCTACCCAAAATCCAGAGATGGATAACCACTATGTCCACAAAATAACCCAAAATCCAAAATAATTGTACCAAGCATATCTACCCAAAATCCAGAGATGGATGACCGCTATGTTCGCAAAATAATTGTACTAGACATATCTACCCAAAAAAGACTTACTTCTCATCAACTCAAACATATCTATCCAAAAGGACCCAAAAGGACCCAAAAGGAAGGCCCCGAAAGGATTACTTCTTGTCAACTTGACCATAAAGGCCGACCCCAAGACTGTGGAGAGAATTGAATGTATGACCCTCTCATTTAAAGGTGCTTTTAACCACAAGGACTTGACCAATAACCTCAAGGCTAGATAATTAATTTTTAAAATTTACACTTATTATTAATACTACCTAAATTATTTCTAGAATTTTATTTATTATTAATAAATAATTGTGTTTTTGTTGTTGTGCGCTCTCTTGACCTTCCTCGGCTCCCATGGCCCCTCCGGACTGCTCACCGGAGGGGGGCGATCCCCAGCATGCATTCTTTGCTCTCGTCAAATCTTTCCCACCACAACGGCCTCGCCCAGCAATATCGAAGTTTGTCAAAAAGCTGGACATTCTCCAAGAAGTTAATCTACCTCCAGCCGTTCCTCGCATGGCAACCCTCTCTCTTGCAGAAAAAGGTCTCATCGGCCAGTTCATGGGCCTCTGGCCATCTCCAAGAACTGTGCAACGTTGTGTTGAAATAAATAGGTCCAACAAAATACAAGGCAAAATCTCCATCAGATTCTGTGGAAAGGGGTTCTTTACCTTCCACTTTGAATCTAAAGAAGATAAGGATTTAATCTTCAGGAATGGGCCTTACACCATGGACTCGAGAGGCCTATACTTAAACAAATGGACCCCGGATTTTGATGCGGAACTGGATGTCCCCAACGCTGTCCCTGTCTGGGTCAGACTCCCTCATCTCCCTCTTCACTGCTAGGGAGATGACTCGGTTCGTGCAATTGGAAACGTTGTAGGCAAGTACATAGATCATAGCGAGCCAAAGGATAATATGCAAGCATGTGCGCGCATTTGTGTGGAAGTGGATCTTGGCAAAGGCCTACCGGAAGCCATCAAACTCAAAGTGGACAATTGGAGCCATATTCAGCAGCTTGATTACGAGCAAATACCATTCAAATGTAAGGTATGTCACAAATATGGCCACTTTTCCTATCGTTGTCTCTCTCTTGCTACTGTTGAAAATGACCCATAAGAAGAACAATGGGAAACAGTAAAAAAAAAGAAGTCAGCTCCCTCAACTAAAGCACAGCCAGAATCTGAACCCCCTGCCTCAAAGATTGCCTACCCCTCCTCATCTTCCCTTCCTTCTCTCTCACCTCCCTCGCCCCCTTCTACCTCCAATCCCTTCTCGGTTTTATCTGATGCTCCTCCCTTGGAACCCTCGCATCTTCCCACGATTCATTCAGCTGCCTCTGATCCTTCCCCTCCTCTGGTTATCCATTCCCAAACTTCCCTTGAACCCCCCCTCTCCAGACTCACCTGGAGCTCATCCAAAGACCATGGAGCCTCTAGCGACTCTCTTAAGAAACCTAGCCCAGGAAAAAAATCTGCAAAACAACACCGAGATGAGAATGCCCAAAAGGACATAGCAATGGGCACTCAAAGCCCTATTGAATCATACATCTTAGGATAGCATGATAAGTAGAAAACTCACAAGGATCAAGGGGGGCGAGCACCTCTCCGCACACCACTCTCCCAATGATGAACATCTTATCTTGGAATTGCAGGGGTATAGGGCACCCGTCCAAAGTTGCAGCCCTAAAAGATCTTATTTATTGTGAAAAACCAGGGATCTTTTTGTTACAGGAAACAAAGAAAAGCCTGCAGGATATGATTAAAATCATTGAATAGAACAAATAGTACAATGGAAGCATCAGTGAATCTAGGGGAGCTTCGGGAGGAATCGCTACAATCTGGAATCAAAACATTTGGAATTATAAATCAGAAATCATTAACCAACATTGGATCCAAACAATGTTAGAAAACAAAGAAGATCAACATATTCTAGTTATATACAACATTTATGCGCCTAACCACTTCAGGGATGAGGAGTGTTGTTGGGAGGAAATCAAAGTCAGCATGAACGCAGAGAAGAATATCAATGTCATACTAGGAGGAGATCTAAATCTTGTTCTCCATGCTAATGAGAAAAGAGGAGGTATTTTCTCCCCGGATCCTTTCAGAACTCAGCTAGAAGACATTATGCATGACCACGATCTAGTCGATATCATTCCAAAAAATAGGAGATACACTTGGAGCAACCGCAGGCTAGGTACAGGCAACATAATGGAGAGATTAGACAGAATTCTCATCAACATCATGCATCTTTCTTCCTTCACTGTTGGGTACGCTAATATTATTCCCTATTCAGCTTTTGACCATTATCCAATTTCTCTTAATCTGGGAAAGCATTGCCCTCTCGGACCCATCCCATTTAAGTACATCCCAATTTGGAATGGTATTACAACAGTTAAAGATATTGTGCAGAAATCATGGAGGTGGCATGTAGAAGGATATCCTGGATTCATTTGGGAATCCAAACTTAGAAACACCAAACAGGCGATAAAAGAATGGGCGAAAATCAGTTATAAGGAGCCTGAAAGGATAAAAAAGGAGATCAAAATTACACTGAACAACATCCAAAAGGAAATAGAAGAGCAGGGCCTCACCCAAGAGAGCAAAGCGCTAGAAAGCGAACTATATTCTCAGCTTTGTCGCGTAAACATAGAGGAGGAATCTAAATAGAGGATTAAATTGAGGCAACTCTGGTTGCAAGGAGGGGACTAGAATATAGCTTTTTTTCACAAAAGACTATTGTGCGGAGAATAAGCAATACTGTCAGCTCAATCTTGGACGCTGAAGGTAACCTTCAAACCACCCAAGAAGCCATCAAACAGGCTGCTACCAACCACTATCGGGACCTTCTAACTGAAATAACAGATGAAGAGGATTACGATGACCTACTACAATTCCTTCCCAAAAGCATCAGCAAGGAAATGAATGATACATTGAATAAGGAAATTGATGAGGAGAAGGTTAGAAAAACCATATGGGCTCTCCAGCCGGACAAAGCACCAGGACTTGATGGCTTCCCCATTTGCTTTTATCGCGCCTTCTAGGGAATTATAAAAAGAGATCTGATTAAAATTCTCAAATGGGTCCAACGGAAAGCCAAAATCATGGTTACACCAATGCCACACATTTAGCCCTCATTCCCAAAGAAAACTGACCTTCTTCTTTTAGTCGATTCCATCCCATCTCCCTTTGCAACTCGTCCTACAAGATTCTAACAAAAATTCTTGCTTCTCGCCTCAAATCCTTTCTCCCTTCTCTCATTTCTGAAAACCAAGGGGGTTTTTTGGCCAATAGACAAATTACAGACTGTATCCTCCTTGTCCAAGAAGCTGTTCATTCAAGCCAAATTTGGAATGAGAAAGGATTTGTCCTTAAACTTGATTTAGCCAATGCCTTTGATAGAGTAAGGCACACCTATCTTTTAGTTGTTTTAAAAAAGATGGGATTTGATGCAGCCTTTTTAAATCTCATCAAAGCTTGCATCTTCGGGCCCTGGATCTCTCCTCTTGTTAATGGACAACATGGAACTGCTTTTCAATCTTGGCGGGGTCTTAGGCAAGGTTGCCCTCTTTCACCTTACCTCTTCCTTCTGATGGCTGAATCCTTTAGCAAAGTGCTGGACTTCAAGCAGAGAGTTGGTCTCATCACTGGAATAAAATTTGGGAATGGTGTAAAGAACATTAACGACTCTCAATTCGTTGTTGGCACCCTTTTACTTGGAGGAGAATCCATGGTAATAGCCCGGTGATTTAAGTTTCTGCTGGAAAAATACATGAGGTATTCGAGTGGTCAAGTTAATCAGCGGAAAATTTGTATTTATGGATGGAACACTTCAGCACAAGTTCTACACAGCATAGCCACTATCCTTGGGGTCTCTTGCAAATATGAATGGTCACATTTCACATACCTGGGCCTGCCAATAAGTATAGGTCCCTTGAAGGCTGAAGTTTAGGACATAGTTATTGACAAGATGAAGAGAAAGGTGCAGCATTCGGGTTCCATCTAGCTCAACCCAGCTGGTTGCCTCATCCTTCTCAAATTAGGTATCTCCTCCCTACCTCTATATCAGTTTTCTCTTCTTCAAGCTCCAGCCTCTTTCCACTACAAAATGAGAGTCATCCTCTGCCAATTCCTCTGGCAAGGAGGGAAAAATGACAAAAAGAAATTCAATTTAGTTAGCTGGAAGCTGGTCATCCAATCTCAAGACAGAGGTGGTCTTGGGATCAGATCCCCCAAATTTCTTAACCTTGCCTTTGGAGACAAGATTATCTGGAGGCTTATCACTGGTCTCTCGGCTTGGTGGAAACGAGTGTTGGAGGTCAAATACCTAAATTTCCCAAGGCAGTGGCTCCTTGATCGGGATATCCCTATCAGAGACTCTTCCAAAATTTGGCGTCTATGTAGAAAAGCAATTCCTCTCATGATCCAGAATATCTCCAAAGTTCCCAAAGGAGGTGCTAATATCAATATTGGATCAGACAAAATAATGGGCAGGCAACCATTAAACAACCATGCTGGAGTCATTCCCATTCTCACCTATTTTAATAGTATAGGAATTCACCAGCTAGACCAGATCTCTCCGTGGGAAAACCACTCCAATTTATGGTTAGGATGGACATTCCCAGCCATTCCTGTTCATCTCATGGCTAGTCTTCAAGCTCTTCAATACCATTTGCACGGTATAGCTCCAATTAAAAAGAATGAAACTGATGGCTTTCGTTGGGACCTGTCAGGCTCAAAGTATACTATTCAATTTTCTCACCAATACATTTGCAACAACCATCACCCCATGTCCACTTGGAACCGTTGGAAAATGGTGTGGAAATCTGAAGCTCTGCCCAAAATTAAATTCTTTTTGTGGACCCTTCTGAAAGGGAAAATACTCACTGTTGATAACCTTCGGAAGCAGGGTATTATTGGTCCTTCACGTTGTCCAAACTGTCAATCTGACGAAGAATCTATACAACATATTTTTATTTCCTGCCCTTTTGCTAAAGTCTACTGGAGAAGTATATCCCATAACAATCTCATCCCTTGGAGTGATCAGGACTCCGTAGGAGAGGCTATTCATCAATGGAGGAAAAATTGCCCTTGGAAACAAAGCAAACACAACACAATAAAAAGGGTTTGGGACACCCTACTCCTCACTATTTTATGGTATATCTGGCTCGCCAGAAACTGTAAAGTTTTTAAGGACAAGGACACAATCACTAGGAATCTATGCAACAAAGCAAGGAGTCTTGCTTTGGAAACTATTTCAGTCAAAAACTGCAGAAGCATAGACATCACCGATCTTGATGTGGAAGAGCGAATTTTCATGGGCTATATACTGGATAGAAATAATAGTAATTAGATTGAGGCCACCACCAGCAACAGGCAAAATAAAATGTATTATAGTTGGAATATCTGTCTTAAGGAGGAAGAATTTGCTACATGGCTTAAAAATTGCAACACTTATTATCTTTTCTTCGATGGTGCCTCGAAATCGAATCTTGGGATTGCTGGAGCAAGTGGAGTGATTTGCAATGCCAATGGAGATTGTATGGTCTCATATGAATGGGGGCTCGAGCACCTTTCCAACAACAGGGCTGAGGCTTTAGCCCTATATCAAGGCCTCATTTAGCTCAGCAAACTCGGTATAGACACAACTCACATCTTTGGAGATTCAACAATTTTTTTGGCCTCATGGCCCAAAACAGAGATTCGCCCAATGTCCTTCTTCAACAATCCATCAACAGGTGCAAAATTTTGAGCCAATCCATCATCACTCTGACCTTCCGTCACATCCTTCGTACATTCAATAAGGATGTCGACCTTCTTGCCAATAGGGCATGCAATAGAGCACTGGGCAGCCTACATTGCAATAATGAGGAATCTCATCAATATTTGCCATGATATTGAACTTCCTTTGTCCTTTCCAAGTCCTCAAATCAAAATCCCCTGACACTTGGAACTAGTTCAAGATCCTCATGATCCATGTCCAAGAATCTATTTGCTCAATGATTTGCCTTCTTTTCAAAAATTCATTCCCCTCTTTTGCAATCATGAAACCCATCGGCTTATCTCATTTCATGACTCTTGTTCTGCACTCGCTGTCTCCCTCCCGTGACTCCTCCTCCCTGCTTAATCCTCTGCGCCTCCCATCTTATTTATTCGCACTCCTCTCTTCCCTTTCTCATTCTGTTCTCAGGTCTTCTAGAGCTTTCCTCCCATTGGTTTTTTCTTCTGCCGATCTAAAGGAACAACACCTTTGGTTTCTGTTGTTCCTTTTTCCTGAAGGAACAACCCTTCTATTTTCCGTTGTTCCTTTTCCAAAGGAACGTCTCTCCCGCTTTTTCTGTTGTTCCTTTTTCCCGATGGAACAGCTCTTGCATTTCTTTGCTGTCCCTTTTCCAAAGGATCGGCTCTTGTGTTTTTCTGTTGTTCCTTTTCCAAAAAGAACAACCCTTGCGTTTTTGTTGTTCCCCTTTGTTATCTGTCCACTCACAGGTGCAGCGCATCTACCTTGGTTCCTGGATCGCAACGAGGATTGTCTTCACTGTTTAGATTTCCAAGTAGAGCTAGAGCAGGTCCGAGCCCATCTAAAGGCTCTAGAAGATAAAACCGACAGTCAACATCGTATTATTAATGAGAAATACACGATGGAAAAGAAAAACACAGCTCCAACAAGTTCGTCAAGCTTGAAGCAAGTCGGCGCCAACGACAAACCTGAAGAGTCCACTGCTCGACACATCAGCCATAGTAATATAGATTGATATGCTTTGTAAATGTTGTTATTTATTACTGCAGTTTGTTGAGATTTACCTTTGGTCTTTGATTTTTAGAAGCCCAAAAGGCAGGATTAAGGAGGAATTTTGTTTAAGCTGTGACTCTTTCTTCCCTAGCTCTTCTTGGCAACTCAGCATGTATTTCAGGAGCTCAATCTCCCTCTTTTTTTCAGATTTATAATAGCAACCGAATTTGTCAAAAAAATTTGGTTTTTTTTTTTTTTTTAAATTAAGTTTGCCATTATTTTTTATATTTGAAAATAACATATGTAAATATAAATAATTAAATAATTTATTTAGAGTATCTATAATATATATAGCCATTTATTTTTATTTGTTAATTGAATATATTTTTAGTAGTTGAAGGAATTATCACGTGATTAAGAGGAGTGGTTGTTATTTTATCTAAATTCAATTTCTACTTTATTAACATTTGTGTCAGCGTAGTTGGTGAGTCCACATGATTGAAGCACTTTTAATGTTGACTAATCACAAGTAAATTTAAAATAAAATACCATAAAAAATTCACAAATACATTTAAAATAAAATACCATTTAAAATAGAATATAGAATACATGGGTCACGAATAAATTTAAAATTACGCCAGCTCCTTTGCCATCACAACTCAATTTTCTTTTATACATCCAAGTTTTCTTTGCCACTTCTATTTTCCCATGAACTCCATGTATAACATAATATTATTGAACTCTATTGAAGCTTGTAATCTTATTATTTTCTTTTAATCTTCTAGATGAAATCAAGAAGTACATCAACATTCATACCCAATTAATATTTCATTAATAATAATAGGCTAAATTGTATAGGCTGGATTTGTCATCGCAGTGAATCTTTCTTTCTAATAGACAGTAAATTTGCAACTAACCGACATGACTTGATGACCTAGTAGCACCAAATTTAATGTTATGGGGTAAGAATCCATGACGTAAAATATAAGATAAAATGTGAACATAATTGAAAAGAAAGAGATGTAGCTCTCAGGTGTGGCCTGCACCTGGAGACTACACTCACAAAACTTGAGAGATCACTCTCGTCCACTCTATATATTTTAATCAATCAAAGATTACATCATTAAATACAAGACTAGGAAATAGGAAGTTGCACCCAAACCCCATAACTATAGGAACTAATCCTAAACTAGGGAGAAAGTTACAACAATGTACCATTTTCTCCATTATATAAAATAAATTATTATTCTCAACTCCCCCCCTTAATGGAGAAAGGGTTCTCCTGAACTCCTAGCATCTTTCTAAACAATTCAAATTTCACTCGTGCAAGAGGCTTTGTAAAAATATCAGCCACATTGTCACAAGTTTTACAATATTCAACAACGATTTCATTTGACTGTATTTTTTCTCTAACAAAATGGAACTGGGTGTCTATATGCTTGGTGTTTTTGTGAAACACTAGATTGTATGCTAATTTGATGGTGCTCTGGTTATCGCTTTTGATAGAAGTGGGTTGCTTCTGTTCTTTTCCTGCATCTTTGAGAAGTCTCCTCAACCAAATCGCTTCACATGTTGCTGCACACAATGCTTGATACTCAGCTTCACATGACGACAAAGCTATAGTACTCTGTTTCTTGCTGCTCCATGCTATGACCCCGGAACCTATGTTGAATGCATAACCTGTGATGGACCTCCAATCATCCAGGTTACCTGCCCAGTCTGAGTTTGCAAAACCTGCTAGAGTAACATCAGATACATCAGTGTATAAAATACCAAAATGAACAGTACGACAAAGATACCTCAACACGCTTTTTGCTGTTGTCCAGTGACTTTCAAGCGGTTTCGACATGAATTGGCTCAACACACTAACTGAGTATGCCAAGTCAGGTCTGGTTGTTGTAAGATATATCAGGCTGCCAACCAGTTGTCTGTACATTGTGGCATCTATCTCCTTAGTGCCATCATCACTGCTCAATTTCAGATTCTACCGCAAAGGTGTTGCTTCTGATCTATACCGATCCATCCCAAATTTTTCCAACAGATTTCTAGCATACTTCCCTTGGGTAAGAAAAGTTTGCCCAGTATCTCTGAATACTTCTAATCCCAGACAATAGTGAAGGCTTCCGAGATCCTTCATTTCAAAAACTTGTGCCATAAGCCTTTTGATTCCTTTGATTAAATCAAATGCATTTCCTGTTATAATCATGTCGTCCACATACAAAGAAATCA
>APFE031146751.1:0-27122 GCA_000404065.3 Pinus taeda | reverse complement strand
TTTAAATCACCATTTAAAAATGCAGATTTAACATCAAGCTGGTGTAATTCCCAATTATATTTAGTAGCTAAAGCAATAAGCATTCTGATTGTATTTAGCTTCGCTACAGGTGCAAAAGTATCATCAAAATCTATACCTTCCTTCTGTGAATATCCTTTTGAAACCAACCTAGCTTTTAACTTATCTATACTTCCATTTGCATTCATTTTTGGTTTAAACAACCACTTGCATCCTATGGGTGTTTTATTCTTAGGCAGCTCAACTAAATCCCAAGTATCATTTCTAAAAATTAATTCCATTTCTTCATCCATTGCAGCTCTCCATTCCTTAAATTGACTAGCTTCTTTGTAATTAGAGGGTTCTACAATGTTCAAAACTTTTGACATCAAAGCATAGTTTCTCAACTTCAATGGTAATTGAGTCTTCCTACCTGACCTCCTTGGTAGGGGACTTACCTCAAATTTGTTTTCTTCTGCAATAACTGGGCCTGCTTTTTCACCTTCTTGTTGTTCTTCTTCATTCTCTTCTTTCTGCTCCTGTTCCTACTCCCTCTCATCCTCGCTGGTTTCCTCCAACAGCAATGGAATGTGCCAATCATCTCCAACATCATCTTTCCTTTCTTGTACCTGTTCATGAAAGACTACATCTCTACTTGCAAATGTCTTACGAGACTCAGGATTGAACAGTTTGTATGCTTTAAACTTTGTGCCATAACCAACTAAGATGCATTTGACTGCCTTAGGGTCTAGTTTCTTTCTATCAGCTTTGGGTACATGTGCAAATGCCTTTGCCCCAAAGACTCTTAAGTGGTTTACTGCTGGTTTAAATCCATATAAGGCTTCAAAAGGGGTTTTGAAGCCAAGAAACCTAGTAGGACTTCTATTTTTTAAATATACAGCAGTATTTATCGCTTCTGCCCAAAAAATATTAGATAGACCCTTACCTTGCAGCATGCTCCTTGCACACTCCACCAAGGTTCTGTTTTTACGCTCTGCAACTCTGTTTTGTTGTGGTGTATGCGGCACTGTATATTGTTGAACAATCCCGTGAGTTTTGCAGTATTTCATGAATTCGTTTAATTTGTATTCTCCTCCTTGATCAGATCGGAGAATTTTAATACTTTTTCCAAACTGTTTTTCCACCAGGGTTTTGAACTCTATAAAACATTGGAAAGTATGACTTTTCTTATTTAAAAAATAAACCCATGAATACCTAGTGCAGTCATCAGTAAATAACAAACAATAGTATGCTCCCCCTAGTGACCTTATCTGCATGGGACCACATACATCAGTGTGCACTAGCTCTAAGATTTCTGTTTGCCTCCTCCTATCATGCACAGGGAACTGTTCTCTGTGCATCTTTCCTAAGGCACAACCATCACAGTTTAACTGAATGTTACGAAAGATGGGGAGACCTTCGACCATACCTTTCTTTTGTAACAACATGAGATCCTGCAAATTCAGATGACCAAACCTCTGATGCCAGAGTTGTTCAGCTGTCGACTCTCCTGCAACCGTGGCTTGCTTCAATATACTTTTTGCATCCAACTTGTATAGGCTTCCAACTGACATGCCTGTTGCAACAATTTCATTCCTGCAATCCTTTATCACACAGTCAGTCTTGAAGAATTCGACATGCATATCTTGATCAGCCATCATGGATACAGATATCAGGTTTTTCTTTATTCCAGGTACATATAAAACATTTGAAAGGTGACTAATTTTTCCATTTGGTAACTTAACTGAAATCACCCCATGACCTTTAATCTGATATCCATTATCATCCCCTAGATATATTTTTGATCCATTTATAATTTCTTCAAGACTACCAAAAAATTCCTTATTACCTATCATGTGAGAGGATGCTCCGGAATCGACATACCAGATGTCATCTTCATTCGATGCTGAAAGGGCACAGTCGACTGTGAACAATCGAAATTCATGACTGAAGTCTTCTTCTTCAACAAAATAGCCTCTGTGTTTTGGATTTACCTGTCTCCTCCTTGCCTCATCAGCCTGCTTCTTATAATAACAATCTCTCTGTATATGACCCGTTTATCCACAATAATAACATTTCTTTTCATAATGATTTGCAAGCATACCTTTCTGAGAATGCGGATTCTTCTGTGATGTTCCTCCTTTTTGCTTTGATTGTTGCTGTGACTGCCTTCCTTTAGATAGTCGTCGTTTTGCCACCAGCGCGAGATCGTCACTTTGGGGGTTCAGATTCAGGTTCTTCTGTCAGTCTTCCTCTTGCTACAAGATCGTAGTGAGATCATCGAACGTGGGTGCTTTCTCCCTTGCCGAGACTCCAGTGATGAAGGCTTGGAAATCATCACGCATCCCATTCATTGTAACTGCAACAAGATCTTCATCAGCCACTGCCACTCCAATAGCCCCCAATTCGTCTTTAACATCCTTTATTCGCGCGACAAATGCAGTAGCAGACTCCCTTTCATCCATCCTCATTGAAAATAGCTTGCTTTTCAGAGCCAAAACTCTGTTTGTATTCTGGGTCTCATACAGATTTTTGATTTTCGTCCAGATCTCCGCGGACGATTACAATCTCTGATGTGCGCAATAACATTGTCTTTCACAGACATCTTCAACAGGACTTTAGCCTTGTTTTCTCGTTTTTCCTAGTCTTCCTTCTATGTGGTTGTGGTCAGCTTCTGCTCATCGCCTATCACTATAGCCCAAGCATTCGCACCTTCGAGCAGAGTCTGGATCTTAAACTTCCAATTCGTGAAGTTAGACCCGTTGAGTTTACCAGACTCGTTAAGGTAAGATTCCATCGTATTACTCATTGTGAATCTACTTAACAACAACAAAAACAATACCTGTTAGATCGATCTGTCACCTCTGCCACCGATCTGCAGAGTCTGGCACTCCCGCTCCAATGAGCAATTTTGGCATTTCCAACACAGTTGAAACAATGATCTGATCACACTTGATCTGATCCACCTCTCCCGGATTGATCTGCCACTTCGCCGATCCTGCTCTCCTTGCAGATCGCCAAGCAAAGTCGAGGTTTCCTGCAGATCTCCTCTGGCGCTTTCCCGATCTGTCTCTCCTGGAATGATCTGCCACTCCGCCGATCTGCACTGTTTGCAAACCGCCAAACAAAGTTCACGTTGTTCAGTAATCTCCTTAGCGCTACCCCGAGCGAAAAAACCGTGCTAATTAAAAATCGCTTAGAGTAATTTAATTGGCGCAACTTTCCTGGTAAAATCCGCGCTTAGCACGTTTTATCCCTCAAATTCCGCGCTTTAGCGCGATTTATCCCTCAAAATCCGCGCTAATTCCTCTTCTAGCGTGACTGTCAGCGCAAAATCCGTGCTAATTCCTCTTTTGGCGCGACTGTCAGTGCAAAATCCGCGCTAATCGGCCTTTCTGCCAAAAAAAAAAAAAAAAAAAAAAAAAAATTGAGTCCGAGCCAGGTGTTCTTGCAGTCCACCTGCTCAATTAGCACAGAGCTCTATGTCACCACAGCCACAAGGGGCACTTCCAGCCACACAGGCAATTCTGCCACAAGTCAAGCTAGCTACTAAGCACTTCAGCCTCACAGGTGACAACGACAGGCCACTCAATCTGAGCTCTGATACAGATAAAATGTGACAGAATTGAAGAAAGAGATGTATCTTCTCAGGTGTGGCTGCACCTGGAACTACACTCACAAAACTTGAGAGATCACTCTCCTCCACTCTATATATTTTAATGAATCAAAGATTACATCATTAAATACAAAACTAGGAAATAGGAAGTTGCACCCAAACCCCATAACTATAGGAACTAATCCTAAACTAGGGAGAAAGTTACAACAATGTAACCATTTTCTCCATTAATATCAAAATAATATTAATTATTCTCAACTATATACTTGTACAACAGTAGATTTTTAATAAAAATAGGGAAGCGTAAAGGAGTTAGATGGAAATGTAGGGCATCATTGACGTTACCCTTTTCTCTTTTATTATCCATAAAAGCTTAATAAGAGGATTGAGAATTGCGCAATAAATCTTTTGGAAATTTTTCTGGTGGGTTTTTTAGTCTAATTTTTTTTAATTTGATAGGAATTTATTGAAATCACAAGCTTGATGGGTAACCCCTACACAAACAAAGTGCTCTAGGGGTTTTTCAAGGTGCTCAATCCATATATACAGTGAAATTTCCAGGTGGTGAATCCATATATATATATAGTCAAAAAACCAGTTTAAATAACATAAATCAAGATTTCACTTCAAAATTTCCCGCCAATTCTAGCACCAGAAAGTCCAAAAAAGTCGCACTATAGACAACTCCTAAAAAATTTAGTATTCTAAAAAGCTCACAAATTAGTTTGTAAAATAATGAGAATTCTAGTAAGATTATGATAAAATCAAAAAAATTTAAAAAACTTAGAGTTGTCAAATTTCAAGATTTTCAGTGCTCTAGGAAATTTTGATGGTGTTGAATCCATTTCTGCAATCAAAAAAATAACTCAAACACTCCTATTAAAATATTTTTTTACCAAATTCTAACCAAAAAAATCTATATCAAACCCAAATAGTAACATTTATAAAAACAACCCTATTTTTTATTATCTAATATTCTAATTCCCACGTGTCCTTCCAACTATATCAAATTTTAAATTTTATAAATATACAAAATTTAAACGGTGGGATATAATATTGGGAACTAATGGCCTCATGCCCGATCACTTATTTTATCGGATTGCCTCTTCATGTATTAATCCAATCAAAGACCACCTCTATTGGGTGAGTCCAAAAACGTACAATTCAAGCAAGGATGCAATGAGGTTTATAGAACTCTTGGAAAGTATAACACTAGGCAGAGGAAGCTTTGATTAATTAGTATGACATTGGGCGGAGTGATGCAAGAGTATTTATAAGTTAAGATCTTTTTCAATTTTTTTGGGATCAAAACATATTTATTAAGCAGTAGTCTATAACGCGATTTTTTTGAAAGCTTTTCCGACGAATTTTTCCGGTCAAAATCCGGCAGCAATTCATTGGAATCCCAAGTTTGATAGCTAGTTTCTGAACAATCAATGGCTCCCAGAGATTTTCCAAGGTGCTGAATCCAAATATGCAGTTAAAAAACTATTTTAACTGTTAAAAATCAAGATTTAACCTCATTTCTTCCGCCGGATTCCGTCACCGGAATCTCCAAAAAGTCGCATTATAGACAACTCCATTTATTAAGAGAGTTGGCTCTTTAATTTATTTCTAAATGAAATTGAGGAAGTTGAGTTTTTTAAGTTATTAAATTTGTAATATTTTTAATTATAATTTAGAAGAAATCTATGTAGTTAGTAAGGATGTTATTAAATTTTTATATAACAATATAATCTAGTTTATTTAGGGAAATTGTTGGAAGTTAGTTTGGGAGTTTCATAAATGTTGTTTACAGAGATTCGATTTTCTTCCTGGGATAAAATAGTTCAGAAAAAAAATTCCTGAGTTAAAAGAAAAAACATAAAGTATTAAGTATGTGTTATATTATTTACATAACTAGCCTAAAACATTGTGATCTGTGTGGCCTCTTATCAAGAAACACTTCAAAATTTTCATTTTTAATTTTTTTAAAATTTTTTTTTTTATTTTTAACCATTTTATTAAAAACATATAAAAATAATCACATTTTACTATTAACCAATTAATTAAAATAAAATTTCAGATTTTAAAATTTCAAAATATTCCAATTTACTAAAAACTTTAATAAATTATTTATAATCTTTTTAACCAATTATAAACTAACTTAAAAAAGCACTAACTTAACAAAATAATTACAATATTCTCTAACATAAACAAGTATAGTACCATAGACTACCCTTCAACAACATAGACCATCTACTTTCCTATGTTATATCTAACAATGACCCACTTCCATGATTGAGGAATCCTGGAAATTGCTCTTATCCCAAAACGGCAAATTATTTTAAGCTTTTATTCTTTATTCGTCGACTCTCTTCCCCACAATCCTTTCCATTTCCACGTGTCATATTCAAATATATAAAAAATAAATAAGTAACTTACACGTGTCATCATTTCATAAATGCAAAACTCGATCTTGTCCTGTAAAGCGCTTCTATATATTTCCCCGGGAGTAACGCAAAACATGTTCACACGCCAAAATGGAATACGTATTTCTCCGAGAGTTGTTTTCTTTAGATCCAAGAAAAGCATTATAATTGGTTTAAGAGTTATGTATTGCGTGGTAGAAATATTTTTCCAAAAATGAATTTATTAAAATGAATATAAAAGTGACTAGAAATATGGTATAATACTTTTTTTTTTATTAAGATTAAATTATATATGTAGGTAGCAATATAGTTAAATACATTTTTTATTAAGATTAAATTATATAAATTTATTTTAATTATTTTAAAAATGGAGATATGAATTTATGAAGGTTATGTGTGGGTTTCCACAAGAAGTGTTAAGGTTGGCTTAATGTTATTTAGCTTTGTGACAGCTTGTGAAGCTCTAGAATGACATCCAACGAAGCCTTTCTAATGCATATATATAGAAGGTGATGGAGGATATTATTCCTCATCTATTTGTGCAACACAAGAGCTCATTAAGGAACCTAAGGAACTCGGTCTAGGGAGCAAGGGAAATTTTGTTGAGACCGTAGATAGGAGACTACTTCATCGAGGTAGGGAAGGTTGCATGGAAGCCTTCTAGGGATTGTTTGAAGGGTAATCCACTCTTGCATGGGGGCCGAGTAAGATAGGGTTGGACGCAGGTTTGTTGGGCAACAAAAATATGTAAGGGAACTATGTTTCGAGGTGAGCTATAGGTGTCAACAAGGATTGTGGTAGGTTGTAGGCCTAACCACTTCAAAAGAGGGACAACATGGGAGGTTTTGGGGCTGGAAAGTGCCCAGAACAACAACACACAGTTGGAAGACCCTTCCTTGGAGAGGGCACAACCATTAAGGGATGTTTGGGTGACTGTATCAGGGTTGTTGCAACATGTTGGCTGCCCTAACCGGTCACAATCAGGAACAACATTAACACAATATACTAGGAGCAGCAATACCTTGTGTTGGGTCATAGTTTGTGACCTGTTTTGGATCGATTTTTGTAGCACCCTGTGGGTGCCATTAGGATGACTTTTCATGGAGGTCAAAATTCCATCCTAGGAGAAGAACTTGCAGTGAAGTATTGGGTGTCATTGATCTGGTGGAGGGCAGTGTGTTGGCTACCCAAAGTAGCCCTAGACAACCAACCTTGAAGTGACGAAGAGAGTTAAAGATTGGGTGAAGTTTGAGCCTAATGTGCAACACTTTGATGGATGAAAGTGACTGTTAGATTGGTAGATTGGAGCTTAGGTATTGGCTAGCCTAGAGAGCAGATTGGATCAACCCGTGTACACGCAGCATAAGTGACATGTAACAGTGTTAAGTGGCAACCCTCTTGGAGTCTCAATGTGTTGTCCTTTGAAGGACTAAGGGGCAACTAGTGAGCATTACGAGAGCGAAGGAATGACAGGACAAGATATGTCAAGTATCTTATATACCCTAGACTGTTGTATTATCCAAACTGGTTTAATATAACAAAGACTGGGTCGTACATTATTGTATAATATTTTGTTAAAAGTTGTGTATACTTGTGCATATGTGATTTACTGCTTTATATTTTCTCTTGTGCAAAGTAGTTCTTGTTGAGATTCTTGGTTTGGTAGAGTCAGAGATTTTAAGATTCTAACCTAGACCCAAGATCGCGGAAATTCAACATGGTTTTTAGAGCGGTCTGAGCTACTTTGGAAGTCAGTGAATCAAAGTTGTGCACAATGAAGTGCAACTTAAGAGGAAGTTGGTCACTTTGTAGGTGACAATGTCAAAGTTGTAGGTTGGTATCTAGTATGAGGACAGGTTGGAGGGGTTGTCCAACTATAGTCCATGGAAGGAAAGGATCAAGTTGGTTTTGCAGGTCAATAAGATCTGGGAGTTTGCTAAGAAAGCCATCAAGAAGCCAACTAACCCAAAGGAGCTGGAAGTGTACAAGGATTTGGATACGAGGGTGAGATTGATCATCCTTGATGGTGTGAAGGATTCCATAATACCTCATTTTCCCAAGAAGAACACTACACATGAGATGTGGATGGATCTTCAAAATTTGTTCCAAAATAAGAACGAGAACCTAGTATTGGTATTGGAGGATAAGTTGAAGTCCACTAAGATGATACAGGGTGAAGGAGTGACTCGTGTCTAACGAGGTTTTCTCAGATCAGAGATGAGCTTGTTATTGTCAGTGTGACTATTTAAGATTCAGATATGATGAAGATTGCTTTGAAAGGGTTCACTGAGGAATGGAAGCCCTTCATCAAAGGGATTGTTGGAAGACAGAAGTTTCCAGACTGTAATAGGTTGTCAGACGACTTCATTCAGGAAGAGTTGCGAGACGAGGATCTTCATCTGAAGAAGAGGGCTTCAAAGGATGACATGGCACTTGCAATGCGAATAAAGGGTAAGCAAAAGAAGGAAATGAGTAAAGTCAAGTGTTTCAACTGTGGCGAGATGGTTCATTTTTCGTTAAGATGCCCGATGAAGAAGAAGGGAGATCCCGATAAGAAGAAAGGAAAGCAGGTCGTCGGTGTTGCCTCTTCTGTTGAGATAGGTGCTCTCACCAGGAGATTGGAGGAGGAGGACTTTTCCATGATCTCTCATTTCTCATAGGGTACTATTGATGAGGATGGATGGTACATGGAAAGTGGTGCGACAAAACATATGACAAGGTCACAGGAGGTTTTTGAGACTCTAGCTAAATGGGACTCAAAGTTGCACATGGTGTTGAGCAACAAGAGTCAAAAGTGGATCCAAGGATCGGGAGTTGTTCCATTCAAGATGGAGACATGATGAGTGATGCAAGTTCAGGATGTACTATTTGTACCAGGGCTCAAATATAGTGTCATTTATGTCTTGATGATCAAGAAGAAGGGGTTTGAGGTCTTGTTCCAGGATGGGAAGCAAAGACTCAGGCCTAAAGGCTCTAACTCCGATGGGATTGTGCTTGAGTTAGAGTACATAGTCTATACAGGTTGACGCGCAAGCTTATGGATCATGGGAAGAAGCATATATGTTTAAGAGAAGCAAGTGTAGGTGTAGGCTTTAGAGGGTTAGGTACAAGTTCCCGAGAAGAAGGTCCCCCTTCCCAAGAAGAAGGTCCAAATTCCAGAGACTCAGAGGAAGTAAAGTTCTAGCGAGAGCTTGTAGATTTAGAAGGAGACTTTGCAGCCCAAGAATAGTATGTGGTCAGTGGGGAGCAAGGGTGCTTCCACATCTAGCAAGAAGGAATCATGGAGGGATTGGAAAGAGATACATGATAAGAAGAAACATATGACAGGGTCACAGGGGGTTTTTGAGACTCTAGCTGAATGGGACTCGAAGTTGCACATGGTGTTGGGCAACAAGAGTCAAATGGGGATCCGAGGATCGAGATTTGTTCCATTCAAGATGGAGACATGACGAGTGATGCAGGTCCAAGATGTATTGTTTGTACCAGGGCTCATATATAGTGTGATTTCTGTCTCGATGATTGAGAAGAAGGGGTTTGAGGTCTTGTTCCAAGATGGAAAGAAAAGACTCAGGCCTGGAGGCTCTAACTCAAATGGGATTGTGCTTGAGTTAGAGTACATGGTCTATACAGGTCAAACCTATGGATCATGGGAAGAAGCAGGTGGAGCAGGTGCATGTTCCAGAGAAGCAGGTGTAGGTGTAGGCTTTAGAGGGGTAGGTACAGGTTCCCAAGAAGAAGGTCCCCCTTCCCGAGAAGAAGGTCCAAATTCCAGAGGCTCAGAGGGAGTCGAGTTCTAGCAGGAGCTTGGAGATTTAGAAGGAGACTTTGTAGCCTAAGAAGAGTACATTTTCAATCGGGAGCAAGGATACTTCTACATTTGGCAAGAAGGAATCATGGGGGGATTGGAGAGAGATATAGGATAAGAAGAAGAAGCAGGATGCTTCCAGTGACAACGACACTTTCGAGAGGGGTGTAGTTCATGCTTCAGGGATTGGTGCAGTGGTGAGCGCCGAGTGTTGGGCGAGTGTTGCGAGTAGTGATGATGATGATGAGTTACTTCCTAGTCTTGGAAGTAACTCCCTTGCTAAGAGGGTGTGTTGATTCTTTAGTAGCTTGGGAGGTACTCCAAGCCCTAGGTTTTAGGATTTGGAGGGAAAAGTGCCACAAGAATCACTTGTGGGCTTGGAACTCGAGCATGGGGTTTTGCACCCATCGTGATTTGAGCCAAAACCATGAAGAATTTGAGCATGATAAAATTTGAGGTGATAGAGCTTGGCATGTCGATTCCAATGCTTCAAAGATCACTCAAATTAGAGCTCTATAAACGAAGATATGGATTTTTGACGGTTATGTGTGGGTTTGCACAAGAAGTGTCAAGGTTGGCTTAATGTTATTTAGCCTTGTGAGAACTTGTCAAGCCCTGGAATGATGTCCAATGTAGCCCTTCTAATGAATATATATAGAAGGTGATGGAGGACATTATTCCTCATCCATTTGTGCAGCACAAGAGCTCATTAAAGGAGCATAAGGAACTCGGTCTAGGGAGAAAGGGCAATTCTATTGAGGCCGCTGATAGGAGACTACTTCAACGAGGTAGGGAAGGCTACGTGGAAGCCTTCTAGGGAACGTTTGAAGTGTAATCCACTCTTGCATGGAGGCCGATTAAAGTAGGGTTGGATGTAGGTTTGTTGGGCAGCAAAAGGAGGTAAGGAAATTTTGTTTTGGGGTGGGTTGTAGGTGCAAATAGGGACTGTGGTAGGCCGCACGCCTAACCACTTCCAAATAGGCACATCGTGGGAGGTTTTGGGGTTGAAAAGTACAAAGAATAACAACACACGGTTGTAAGACACTTCCTTGGTGAGGCCACAATCATTAAGGGTTGTTTGGGTGACTGTGTTAGGGTTGTTTCATCATGTTGGGTGTGCTAACCAATCACAGTTAGGAACAACAGTAATGCAAAAGACTTGGAGCAGAAATACCTTGTGTTGGGTCATAGTTTGTGACTTGTTTTGGATTAGTTTTTCCACGAACCTGTGGGTGCCATTGTTTGGTCAATTTAGTGTCCTAAATTTCTCTACATAAATTATCAATTCGGGTATCATAAACTGATGAAGTGTAGTGCACTGTTTGTGCTAGCTAACCCTTCTTACTTCGTTGTTTTTATGTTTTATGTTGTTTTGGGGGGGTTTTCGGTCTTTTAATTCCTAATGGTTTACAATGTAAATTATCGAAACTAAATCTAAATTTCTTAGACTACTCAAAATCTAAAAATGAAAACAGATGTAAGAAAGATATGGAAACAAAGCTAAGAAAGAAATGAAAATAGAGTTTCTATTCCTATTTTACCATTATTTCCAAATCAGGAATTAAAACTGAAAGTGAAATTTGCAATTGATGTCTAATTAATTACAGAAATAAAACTGAATGAAATACTTGGTTACTCTGCCTCTCAATTTTGGGAGAAAGTCTCCTTGGAATGACATTTGAGTAATTATGTACTTCATTAATCTAAGAGAAAGCAAATACAAAGATGCAGAAATAACTCATTGCATAGATGAAATGTTCAACCACTTAGTTAAGGATGAATTATCAACTTGAAGGGTTTTCCATAAACATTCATTAACACCATGAGTCAGTAAATTAAAAAAATGAAATGGAAAAGACAGTAAATGACACTGATCAGTTTAATTGAGAATTTAAACTAGAAAAACAGTGAATAAAGTAAACTATCCAACAATGTATCCTTATCATTCTTCAATCCTACTCTCATCCTGAAACAAGGTTAGTTTTTAATTGAAGAAATGAGATTACACTATTGAGTTCTATCTTCTAAACTTCTAATAAAAACTAAAAAGAAATCAAGCTAATGGAAACTGCTCTAAATTATAAACACTGTTAATAAGAAAATGATGGAAATTGCATTATAAACATTGTTAGTAAGAAAATGATTATAAACACTATTTTAGAAAGAAAATGATGAATTTACAGTTTAACAAGAAGAAGAAAAATAAATAAATTGAAACATTCTTCAGTGCAGGGGCCCTCTGCAACTGATTAGGCTACGCTTGCTCAATCAACTCCAAGAAAACTCACTCAGATGTTCATAAAAACATGCGGTCTTCTCATATTAAAACAGGGACACAAAACGCCCAAAAATTACAGAGTCTAGAACTTCGATTACACATTAAAACTATTATTATTACTACTAATTTCTTCGATCCCTTACACACGTATTTATAAGAAAAATCATATAACTATTTTTGGAGAAAAGCATGCTATAACCAAACACGTAGAAGATAGATATGCAGAATTTCTTCCTCGACTGCTGGAGAAATAAATCCAAGACATGGTGGATATTGGATTCGTTTGTACAGGTGGTTGTTAAAGTCAATAGGTACAGGTAGTTGCTCTGGATAATGCTTCCCATCACTATGAAACACATTAATTAACCACGAAACAGAGTCCTGTTACCTTCGGTCTCTTTGTGTTTGACTTATCCATTGACCGTAGTCTTATGCCATCTTCTTTGTCGACCTAGGCTGAATGAATAGGATAGGGTCCATGTCATCATGATTTCCAAGTTGCCCATGTGGCTAGTTTCTCCTTCTGACACCTGGAACCTGTTAGAGCATGTAGGTAGCTGTGGAACAGCCAGTTAGCTGCAGAATAGGTTGTGTTCCGTAGCTAATATACAAAAATTTATTCAAACAACAAAACATAAAAATCATAATATGTAAATCACTAAATGTCCTCCTCAAGACAGTATATACCACTTATTGGTGATGAGAATGCATCTTTCTTATGGAAAAACAAAGAAAAGGAATGAGAAGAGTTGCTAGGGAAAGAGTAATTTTGAGGCTCAACATACCCACACTGCAAAATCATTACATGTCCCCATGCAATTTTCAAAAATGTGAACTTTTTTCTCCTATTACATATGTTCTGACACTTCTGCCAGCACATCCAACTTCCTTTTCTTACTTCTCTTTGCACTAACTGTCATCCTGGGCTTCTTCATAAGAAGTCTGTATTTGAGGTTTATAATTGTTTTGCTCAAATTCCTATTTTTCCTCTTCATATTCCTATTTTTCTTGTACCATAATCCTAGGTGTAGCATTGTGTTGTCATGAATGGCTTTATCCAGCTTGTTCTGTTCCCTCAAGGTTTCATTTTCTTTTTGAATATACCTGTTCAAAATCTCTAACTCAAAGATTTCTTGTTTGAGAGAGAAAGTTAGAGGTTATTGTGGATTGACAGGTTGCTCTAGATTGGTTGAGGATCCTGGATCCATTGAGGTATCCTTTCTCTCTAATGACTCTATGTAGTCATAGATTTGTTGTTGTACTAGATCTATGCCAGGAGAAGCTCTACTTGGGCTGCCTTCAAAATTCTGTGGAGGAGAGTTTTGTGGACTGTGTTCAGGTGGAATACCGTCAGGAGATTGAAATGGGGTTTCTTCCTCTAAGTTTATGAACTGGGCTCCTTTTGATGTTACCTTCCTCACCTTACCTCAGAGTCTATAGCTCCTTCTGAGGTTTTGGAAGCTTATGGTTTCTCCTTTTGTGTCCTTCTTCCTCTTTCCTATCTCCTTCTTTTTCTTGATTTGCTCCTTAATATTGGTCAGTCTTTTGGAGAGTAACTGTTCATCTTCTTGTGGTGATGAAGGTTCAGGAATGTCTTCATTGATTTCTTCAGCTCTCTCTTTCATTTTTCCTTTTTGTTTAGTCTGCGTCCTAACCTTTGGTTTAGAAGCTGTCTCTAGATCATCTTTTTGTGAGTAGGTTCCAGATTTGTTTTGAATGTTAATGCTGATCTTTCTCCTCCTACTTTTCTTAACATGACTCTCCTCAGGTGACTCTGGAGCATCCTGGAAAAAATTTCTTATCAAGAAATCTTCCCAGGTATCCCCTATACTTTTCAAATGGAATTCAACTACTATTTTCATTAATCCATGATGATACATAGTTGTTTCTATGGATTCAATTTTCTTTTGGACATTTGTAGCCATCCTTCTCAAACTGTTTAGAAGGAAGAAGGGAAGGTTGATGGTTCCATTTTTTAAAAATTTCATTAATAAGCGTATATGGTAAACTTACATAAACCCAAATATTCCTTGACATGTTATGAATTTTTGCAATATTAACAGCATGTTACCCCATTTGTTCTTGAGTGCTGAAATAGGAATTCCCTTCCTAAATACTGTAACATCCATACCTGGGTTTATAAGGATCACTTTCCAAGATTCACCATGAAATTCCTTGTTTTTAAACCATTTTTCTCCTTGTCTCAACAGCTCTATTGCTTCTGCTATGAAGGATTCTGTGACTGCAAATTTGATATCTCCTATCTCCACCTCTGTGCCATCAAATGACCTTGCAAAAGACTTGGTAATTTCCTTGTGGTAGCCGTCAAATTTCTCAATAAAATTTAACCATTCAGCCTTCTATAGCATCCCTTTAAGCTGTGGATACCCCTCCATATACTTTACCCCTACGAGCTCTGTAAGCCCCATATCCCATGTTTTAACCTTCAAAATTACTCTCACTGTCTATAAAACAAGTGCTATTTAAGAAATGGAATGACCGTGTGTATGGAAATGGAATGACTGCGTATATATGAAAATGGAAAGACTGTGTATATGAAATGACCGTGTGAATATGAGAGATAAACTTAAGGGTTTGCGTGTAATAAATGGACAGTAAGGGTTTAGAGAGTCGTAGATAGGTAGGTCACATCGTCATCTTGACCGTTTAACAGGTGGAGTTGTGGAGGACCATTTGAGTATAGGTTATGGAGTTTGAAGCAGAGATTTGTTATGAAAGAATCATTGATACCGTTTGTTATTAAAGACGGAAGATATGGCAGAGATATAGTGGCGATCAAATCAAATGATGGTTGATTAAGGAGACATGTGATTATACATACTATACAAACTTATGTTTTTAAATTTCTTTTTGAAATAAATCTTTGCCTTTACCTTTGGCTTGCTAATTTTTTTGATGTTGATCCACAGGTACCTTGAGCATGGTTGGTCTTCAAAAATTGATTTTTCTTCAATTCCCTGCATACATGATTTTGTTCTGAGTTGTACACTTGTGCCTGAACTGATAAACAAATTATAGCTGCAGAATCAGATTAGCTGCAGAATAGAATCAGTTGCAAAACGTGAAACAAAAAGTGAAATATGGCTTATGGATCATGAATGAAATGGAAGTTGCTATGTAAGTGAAATGAAATGAGATGTAAGACAAGATGATAAATGAAATGAAGATGGAATGAAAACTGTAAAAGGAAAAATTGAAAAATTTATTGATGAAATATGATAATGGGATGAAGTGAAACTGCAAAAATAAAATGGAGTGAGGTGAGATGAGATGATGAATTTGCAGAATCTAAACTACAGAGTGACTGTAGCTTTTTGTCATTACCTATTACAGAAAAAATGGAAAATATAGGGTGTTAGAAACCTCTGATTTCACCCTGTATTTTCTGTATAAGTATGCCAATCAATGATTGGTTTTCAACCTTATACAATTTATTATTATTATTATTTTTATTTGTTTTTTTTTTTTTTAGGAAAAATAAAGACTAAGTTAGTGGAGAAGAAGAGTTCTTCTTCACTAGTTTCATTTTAGAATTGTCTTGGAAAATCTTAATGAACTCCTCTTTTGAAATTGGTTTCTGATATATCTTTAATGTATGACCATTCACAAGAAGAGGAGTTTTACTTTCATCTATTGTTCTTATCCTCACTGCTCCATTACTAAAGAATTTTTCAATCTCATATGGCCCAAGTCAATGAGTTTGAAACTTCCCTTGAAATCTTTAAACTTTGAATCAAATAATAGCACGCAATCTCCCACTTGAAACCTCTTATCCTTGATATATTTGTCATGCCATTTAGCCCTCTATTGTTGGACCATACTAGTCATTTGAACTACCTCTTGCCTGATTTCATCAAGTTCATTTAATTTCTCCAGCCTATGCTTTTGTGCCTCTAATAAATCTAGTCCCAATTGGACTGCCATCTTGAAAGTTCTGATTTGGAACTCTATAGGGAACAAGACTTGTTTCTCATAAACAAGTTCATAGGGTGTATGTCTTGTTGTGTTCCTCCATGTGGTTCTATAGGCTCATAAGGCTCCAGGAAGCCTTTCTGCCCAATCTCTTCTATGTAGATGCATAGTCTTGGTGAGGATTCCTTCAATCACTTTATTTGTAGATTCCACTTGACCATTTGCTTGTGGATGATAGGGAGTAGATTTCCTATGTTTGATATTGTATTCTTCCACAAGTCCTTCCACCATGTTAGATGTAAATTTAGATCCCTGATCTGTCACAATTTCTCTTGGAAAACCAAAATGAATGAAGATGTCCTCAAAATGAAAATTAACTACAGATTTTTCATTAGCAAAAGGTAATGCTTTGGCTTCTACCCATTTAGTGACATAATAAGTGCATACCAATATATACTTCTTTTGCTTAGATGGAGGATTAATTGGCCCAATAAAAACTAAGGCCCATTTTTCAAAAGGTTCGATGAGTACCTGACTTTGTAATGACATTTCATTTGAGGGAGCAGGTTTCCCTACACTTTGGCAGCTATCGCATCTCCTGACATATTCTTTAGCATCATTGAAGGTGGATGGCCAATAATATCCTAAGAAAGGATTTTATAGGTTGTCCTCTTGTCAGTAGATTTTCCACCACATGGCTCATCATCACATCCATTAAGGATCTCAGGCATTTCATCTTCCCTGACACACCTTCTGATCATAAGATCTAGGCCTGTTTTATATAATTCATTAGTGATCCATGAATATCTTGCACTTTCCTGAATAATTTTTCTTTTCTCTCTAGGAAACAAATGTGAGGGTAACTTTCCTGTGACCAAATAGTTAGCAATATCTACAAACCAAGGAGTTTGAGTAGTTACTGCAAAAAGATATTCATCAGGAAACTTATCTTCAATTGGAGAATCTTCTTTGATATTCTGAATCCTGGACAAGAAATCAGCAACTGTGTTTTGTTTTCCAAGTCTATCTAGCACAATAATATTGAATTCTTGCAAAAGTAAAAGCCATCTTGTAACTCTGCCATTAGTAATAGGTTTATTCATTAAATATCTAATTGCAGAGTGATTGAGAAAGTATTCCAGTGTAAATCACATGATAGAATAATTGTCGACGCGTTTTGAACCAACAAATGTGATCTGTATGAACAAAGGTTTCATAGCCTGTTATATAGTGTCTAAACTGTTAATTGCATGAACAAAAACTAAAAATTACATTTTAGTCACAGTATAATTTAACTCAGTGGGAGTCAAATTCTTACTTCTATAGTAAATGGCATAAGGAATCAAATCTTTTTGCCCCAATACAGCTCCCGAAGTTGTATCTGAAGCATCTATTAAAATATGGAAAGGGAGTTTCCAATTTGGATCTCTTAAAATGGGTGCTTCAGAAATTTTTTTAAGGTTTCAAATGCAAATTGGCAATCAGAATTCCAATTGAATTCACAATCTTTGTTAAGCAATTTGAAGAGTGGGGATGCTATTTTAGTGAAATTTTCTATAAACCTTCTATAGTATCCTGTAAATCCTAGAAAACTTCTAACATCCTTTTGGCAATTTGGAATTGATAATTTAGAGATGACTTCAACTTTAGATTTGTCAACTTTAATCCCGTCTCCTGAAATGTGATGTCCTAAAACAATACCTTCTGTAAACATCATAAAACATTTTTCATGGCTTAGTGAAAGGTTTGTTTCTTTACATTTTTTAAGAACTTTTTCCAAAATTTCCAAAGCTTCTTCAAATGTATTCCCATAGACTGTAAAATCATCCATATATACCTCTACACAATCATGTATTAGATCAGAAAAAATCCTAGTAGTGCTCTTTGGAATGTTGCAGGTGCATTACATAACCCAAAAGGAAGTACTCGGTAGGCATAAGTTCCCCATGGACAAGTAAATGTGGTTTTATCCTGATCTTCAGGTGCTACTTGAATTTGATTATAACCACTAAAACCAACTAAGAATGAGAAATACTTCTTACCTGCTAATGTATCTAACACTTAATCTATAAAAGGCAAATGAAATTGATCTTTAGGGGTTGCTTTATTCAGTTCTCGATAATCAATGCACACCTTCCATTTACCATTCTTTTTAGGCACAATTACCAAAGGACAAACCCATTGGCTATCTGAAATTGGGTAATGAAGTTTACATTCAGTAATTTTTGGAGCTCTTCTTTCACAATCTCTCTAAGATTTGGATTCATCCTTATCTGAAGTTATTTGATAGGTCTACAATTTTCCTCAATGTAGATGTGATGGATACAAGTCTTAGGATTAATGTCTTTCATGTCGGTGTATTCTCATGCAAATGCAGCTGAATGTTTTTGTAATGTTTTGATTAGCTCTTCTTGTTGTAGTTTCTCGAATTTTTTGTTTATGTTCAATGTTCTACTTGGAAAAATTTCAATGGTAGAGCTACCAAATTCTTCCATAGAAAAGAGAGACATTTGCCTAGATGACAAATATTCAACATTAGATTTTTCTGAAATTACTCATGGTTATATTCTGAAGATGATTCAAAACTTTCTAATGTATTTAAAATTTGACTATCTTCACTAATATCTGAAATAGTAAAGAGAGGTTGAATATCATCTTCATCATCAATCCATTCTTTGTCATTTATTTCTGTGATTGATTTTGCTGGAGGACATAAAGTAAATTTTCTTGTTGAATTACCATCATAAATATACATGTCACCAGATCTACAGCTAATAAAAGCATCAGTTGTGGCCAACCAAGGTCTTCCTAATACAAGTGGATGTCCTCTTAGATTGTTCTTGGGAGTTAATATCATGAAATCAACAGGATACTCCCAAGAATCTAAGGATACTGAAATATCTTCTAACACTCCATCTGGTTTGATTATTGATCTATCTACTAGTTGCAGTAAGGTAGGTGTTTAAAGAAGACTAGGAAGCTCGAGCTACTCCATAGTTTGTTTTCTCATGACGTTTATTGTTGCCCCTAAGTCAATCAGTGTATTTGGAATTTCAACTCTATTGATATGTTTTTTCATAATTGGACTTCCTGGATCCACATATTTTTGTATGGCAATTTTTCCCATCATTATGTCTGCTATTTTTCCTACCAGGTGAATTCTTTTTGTTTCCTTTGTTTTTCTTCCTGGTTTCTTTATGCTTAACTCCTTTATTGTTTTGGCTAGAATTGAAATTTCTTTAATGGCTTGTAGCAAAGGGATTTTGATATAGACATTCTTCAATTCATCTAGAAAATCATAATTGGGCAACATAATCTGCTTTTCTACTCCTCTATCAATTTGTAATATTTCAGGAAAAGGAGGTGTAGAAGTAGATGATGGTTGCTCAATGATAGGAGTTGTGTTCACTGATTCTTTCTTATTTTCTTTTTCAATGTTTTGGTTTTGGAGAGATGTTCCCTCAAAAATTTTATTGACCTTTAGAGAATCTTCCTCAAAACTATCTTGTTCCTGAATAACTATAGAACATCTTTCCTTTTCTAATATCCTACCAGATATCAGTTGAACATCATTAAGATCTAGAGGAGTGATCATGTAAATTGAAAATTGTTGTCCTTCTACCATGTAAGCATTCTGAGGATTTTTATTGTGGTTGGGCAGGTAGCTGATTTGGTTTCTACTGAAATGGCAGTAAAAGTTGAGGATTTTGGTGTTGTTGTGGATTTTGTTGTGGAATTTATTGTGGAAATGGTAATGAAAGTTGAGGATTCTGATTTTGAAGTTGTGGCTACTGATTTTGTTGTGGAATGTGTGGGGGATGATAATTTTGATATGATGGAGGATATTGATAATATTGAGAAAATCTCCCATAAGGATTTTGTACTCCTTCTACCCACGATTGAGATTGAGATTGAGGTTAAGGCCAAGGTTGAGATTGAGATTGAGGTTGAGGCCAAGGTTGTTACCAAGAATTCCAATTTGGTGGGGGCTGAAGATACATTTGATTGTTAAATCCCTGATTTTATGGCCCCTTCCAAGGTCTTCTAGCAACAAAACAAAGAGGTTCTGCAGAATTTGGGACTGTTTTCTCTTGAAAGACAGCCTTAAGACCTGGAATTGAAGGACAACCCTTGGTTTCATGGCTTTCTGAGCAAATCATACAAGTTTCTACAACTTTTGCATCCACATTAAAACTAATGCTAATTCTTCTCACCAGGTATTGCTAATTCTTCAACTAAAATGTGCTCTCTTGTGCAGGTGGAAAAGGCTATTCCTGCTGTTGGAGATTCAGAATTTTTCTCCTCTAGGACTGGCTTGGTAGTAGGAGATTCTTTTGATTGGATTTCTGCCCCTGGAATTTCAGGTGTTCTATGGCTGGGAGTATGAGTTTGGGATGGAGGTGTATTTTCCTTGTTCTTGGTGGAGTAGGTGGTGTTATAGGAATTGAACTACTACCCCTAGCTATAAATCTACCCTTAGAGTCTCTTTCTCTATGCATATCGTTTTTTTTTTTAATGTAAGAGATAAGGCTACCTAGTTACACTTCCCCGGCAGTGGCACCAAAATGTTTATTCAATTTAATGTCCTAAATTGCTCTACATAAATTATCAATTTGGGTATCGTAAACTGATGAAGTGTAGTGCATTGTTTGTGCTAGCTAACTCTTATTACTTCATTGTTTTTATGTTTTATATTGTTTTGGGGGCATTTTTGGTCTTTTAATTCCTAATGATTTACAATGTAAATTATCAAAACTAAATCTAAATTTCTTAAAGATTGCTCAAAATCTAAAAATGAAAATGGAGCTAAGAAATATATGGAAACAAAGCTAAGAAAGAAATGAAAACAGAGTTTATATTCCTATTTTACCATTATTTCCAAATCATGAATTAAAACTGAAAGTGAAATTTGCAATTGATGTCTAATTAATTACAGAAATAAAAATAAATGAAATACTTGGTTACTCTGCCTCTCAATTTGGGAGAAAGTCTCCTTGGAATGATATTTGAGTAATTTTGTACTTCATTAATATAAGAGAAAGCAAATACAAAGATGTAGAAATAACTCATTGCATAGATGAAATGTTCAACCACTTAGTTAAGGATGAATTATCAACTTGAAGGTTTTCCATAAACATTCATTAACACCATGAGTCAGTAAACTAAAAAAATGAAATGGAAAAGACAGTAAATGACACTGATAAATTTAATTGAGAATTTAAACTAGCAAAATAGTGAATAAAGTAAACTATCCAACAGTGTATCCTTATCATTGTTCAATCCTACTCTCATCCTGAAACAAGGTTAGTTTTTAATTGAAGAAACGAGATTACACTATTGAGTTCTATCTTCTAAAATTTTGATAAAAACTGAAAAGAAATCAAGCTAATGGAAACTGCTCTAAATTATAAACACTGGTAATAAGAAAATGATGGAAATTGCATTATAAACATTGTTAGTAAGAAAATAATTATAAACACTGTTTTAAAAAGAAAATGATGAATTTACAGTTTAACAAGAAGAAGAAAAATAAGTAAAATGAAACCTTCTTCAGTGCAAGGGCCCTCTGCAACTGATTAGGCTACACTTGCTCAATCAACTCCAAGAAAACTCCTTCAGATGTTCATAAAAACATGCAGTCTTCTCAAATTAAAACAGGGACACAAAACGCCCAAAAATTACAGAGTCTAGAACTTCGATTTCACATTAAAACTATTACTATTACTACTAACTTCTTAGGTCCCTTACACAGGTATTTATAAGAAAAATCATATAATTGTTTGTGGAGAAAAGCATGCTACAACCAAACACATAGAAGACATATATGCAGAATTTCTTCCTCGGCTGCTGGAGAAATAAATCCAAGACATGGTGGCTGTTGGATTCATTTGTACAGGTGGCTATTGGAGTCCGTAGGTACAGGTAATTTCTCTAGGTAACGCTTCCCATCACTGTGAAACACATTAATTAACCACGAAACAGAGTCCTGTTACCTTCGGTCTCTTTGTGTTTGAATTATCCATTGCCCGTAGTCTTATGCCATCTTCTTTGTCGACCTGGGCTGAATGAATAGGACAAGGTCCATGTCATGATGATTTCCAAGCTGCCCATGTGGCTAGTTTCTCCTTCTGACACCTGGAACCTATTAGACCATGAAGGTAGCTGTGGAACAAACGATTAGCTGCAGAATAGGCTGCGTTTCATAGCTAATATACAAAAATTTATTCAAACAACAAAAAATAAAAAACATAATATGTAAATCACTAAACGTCCTCCTCAAGATAGTATATACCAGTTATTGGTGATGAGGATGCATCTTTCTTATGGAAAAACAAAGAAAAGGAATGAGAAGAGTTGTTAGGGAAAGAGTAATTTTGAGGCTCAACAGTCGTTTGGAGGACTTTTCGTGGAGGTCAAAAGTCCATCTTAGGAGAAGAACTTACAATGAAGTATTAGGTGTCATTAATTTGGTGGAGGGCAGTGTTTTTTCTACGCAAAGTATCCCTAGAAAATAAATCTTGAAGTGATGAATAGAGCTGAAGTTTAGGTTAATTTTGAGCCTAATGTGCAGCACTTTGATGGACGAAAGTGACTACTATATTGGTATATTGTATCTCGAGTATTGGTCATCCTAGAGAATACATTGGATCATCCTATGTACATGAAACATAAGTGACATGCAATAGTGTTAGGTGGCAACCCTCCTGGAGTCTCGATGTGTTGTCCTTTGAAGGACTAAGGGGCAACTCGTGAGCAATATGGGAGTGAAGGACTAGCAGGACAAGATATGACATAGAAGCTACAATGAAGATTGTTATTGTATCTTGTGTACCATAGAATATTGTAGTATTTGGATTGGTTTATTATAACGAAGATTGGGTTGTACATTATTGTAAAATATTTTGTTAAAAATTGTGTATACTTCTGCATATGTGATTTATTGCTTTATATTTTTCGTTGTGCAAAGTAGTTCTTGTTGAGATTTTTGGTTTGGTAGCATCAGAGATTTTAAGATTCTAACCTAGACCCAAGATGGTGGAAATTCAACACTCTGTGTCGGATGAGGAAACACTAGTCACAGAACGAGCACTACAACTAGGCGGGTCACCATGGTCACCACCTTCTAATTCACAGGGTACATGGATTTCAACATTCCTTAGGTGGGCATCAATTTCATCCCACTAAAGCTCAGGTTCCTCAACATTCTCTTAACATCCTCGAGGGATGAAAAGAGGTTGTATTTTTCCACTTGTTTGTCTTTGAAAACAAAGCGCAACAGTGTCTTCATTTCCCAATGAAGGGTCATTGAATTCAAGAATTGTTTCTTTATGCCTCTTGTGTGTCCCACATTTGGAACCCATCCACCCAAATCATTAAAAAATTCTGAATCAGATAATGCCTTCCTTTCTTCTCCCACCTTTACCTCAAATTTCTCTTATTTCCATATGGCACATCAGGTGGGACTGCATTGAAATAGGATGCCATTGATTCATGAGAAAACAACCTCTTGTGCCTATTACCATGTCGAGAAACACTTCCACCACCCCTTATGCATCTCTGACATTACCTTGGAGGTACTCCAAAGTCATAGAGAGGCTAAATTAAATATTTATAAGGATTACCCCTACTTTCAAAAGGACAGACGGACTAGACTCTATCCCTATCAACCAGGTCAAGATACCAAAACGTTGAATCGTCACAATAACCCAAAATGGAATAACTAAAATTGGAAAGCAGGCAACCTAAACACGTGGGGGGGAACACAAACTCCACAACAGACTTTAAATACTCCACCATTTGACCAAGACAACACCCCCTCTTGTTTAGTCAATTTAGTGTTCCTAAATTGATGTCATTAATTGTCAACCCGGGGCTCGTAAGCTGATGAAGTGAAGGTGTACTATATGTACTTAAGCAACCTCTTAGAGCTTTTTGTCGTTTGGGGTGTTTTTTGTGGTTAATTTATCTTCCTAAGATGGAGTGATGTATTTATAAACAGATGAGTGATGGTGTGTGTAAGGTGAATTCTAGATGAGTGAAGGTGTGTGATTAGTGGTTTCTAACTACTTGCTGAAAAGGAAAAAAACTTGAAGGAAATAAATGAATTAAAATGAACTGAAAGCAAAGAACCACTTTCTAATGGCATTAGACACTATTCATGCTGCTGCAAATAAAAGGTAAGAAAATCACTTAAAAGACCAATGATAATGTTTATCTCTTCCTAACTCTCTGCCTCTAACACATAGTACTGTGTAAGACACGATTAGGAAGTAGCTAAAGATAAGTCTAAGAAATGAGAAAAATCTACTTTAAAGACTAGTTATAATGTTTTGCTCTTTCTAACTCTCTGCCTCTAACACATAGTATTGTGTAAAGCACGATTAGAAAGTAGTTAAAGAGTAGTCTAAAAAGTACCCAAAGTCAGCTGCAAGTTATTAGTATTCTGATCTCAAGAAGATAAACAATTTATAATAAAGAGACCATTCATATGTTAGCAGACAGATTTGAGAAATAAAACTAAAAATCAGCTATGAAAATAAAGTAAAAGGCATCAACTTTGAATCTGTCAACTGAAACTACCACTAGATATAAAGAAAATACATAACACACAAGCAATCCCGGGTTAAAAACCTGCAAAAGAACAATGCTGATCAGCTTAAAATAAAGGCTGGAAATGAAATAACATGAAGGCAAACTATGCTGTACATATGTCAAGAAAAGGAAATGCTGAATGGAAATAAAGAAATGCTGAACATAAAATACTGTACAAGGCTAACATGAACAGGGGCCCTCCATTCATATAACCCAAAGAAGACTCAAGGTATTGAAAACTTCAGAACAGCACTGCTTCTATTACTCCATGTGCAGAAAATCACAGTCAAGAATGCTAGAACAGCACTATTAAAACAGAGTCTTGAAATGCACTAAAATTATAACGAGTTCATAGAAACACAACAATCAAAAAGTTATCTAAGCATACGCAGACGCAAGTTTTTATAGGCATCTGAAAGATAGCCTAACGCGTACAGCTAAAACTGAAAAATAACTGACTGTCATGCGTAATTAAGGTTTAATTAACACGTCATAAGCCTGTGTGGATAGCTGGAGGTTCTAGTCGTTATGGGCATTGAATCTAGAGTTGGATTATGTCTCCCACAACCTGCGTAACACGGATAAGTCACCGTTTGGACTGACGTGACCCAACAGCTTGCGCATCACCGTTAAGCTGCCTTTGTTGACCATAACTTGACCCTTGTTGACCGGAGGTGCAGATGACGTGGATGGCTAAACCAATAGCACAGGAACCTCGAGCACCTTGATTCCTAAGTGCCCATGTGGCTCATTTGGCAAAATGACACGTGGAACCTTGAGATTAACAAAAAGGCTTCGGAATCACCAGATGGTTGCGGAAACAACAGATGGCTGCGGAATCGGCAGAGGGCTGCAGAATGCCTGTAAATATGTCAAAATCTAAACAAAACAGTCACACATTAGCAAAGCTCACTTGATCATGCTTAATGACATCTAATGTAATGATCTGGGTGGTTTTACATTGAAAATGAGGCAAAATAGAGAGGTAAGTGATGAAAAACAGTAGGTAATAGTGGATGATGAGGTGTAAGTTAGAGGCTCTACATGTACCCCCACTATGAGGGCATTGCATGTCCTCATGCAAAAACACTGCTTAATCAACCTGCTGTGATGCCTCTGCCAAGACATCTAATCTTCTCCTCTTCCTCCGTGTAGAAATATCAATTCTTGGTCTTTTCATCAAGCATTTGAATCTTAAATTAATCAAATCTCTGTTTAGCCTCCTGCATTTCTTGTTTAACTTTTTGTTTTCTTTTTGCAAAAGACCCATATGAAGCATTTTATTATCGTGAACCATCTTGTCCACATTGCTCCTTTCCTTTAGTTTTTCATTTTCCTGCTTGATGTGGCGACTCAGTACTTCCAGCTCAAATATTTCTTGCTTCATTGATTGAATCTGTTGTTCAAGAGGTAGAACAGTGCTTGGACTAGCAGCAGCTTGTTCTAATGTTTCTAAATAGTTATATAATCTCTGCTGATTTGGGTCAATCTCTGGTGACCTCTTTGGACTAGGCTCATGCTCAGATTCAGATTCATGCTCAGTTTCATGTTCATGCTCAGACTCAAGTTCATGTTCAATTTCATGTTCATGCTCAAAAGGACTTTCCTCACGTGGAGGACTAGTCTCAACCTGCTGCTCATGTGAAGGGCTTTTCTCAAAGTCAAGTCTTGTAACAACCTTCTCAGGTGTGCCCAAGTCAATAAAGGATGACTCTTTGTTCTTTGTGGCCCTCATTTTGCCTTTTAACCTGCTGCTCCTCCTCACGGTGGTGATGCTCTTTTTTTCTTTTTGTACCTTTTGCTTTTGTTTTTCCACCTTTTTGGAAAGGGCAGTTTCATGGAGTTTGGCCATTCTTTGAGCTAAGGGCTGAGTGTCTTCCTCACTAGAATTCTCAGGCGTGAGGTAGGTTTCTTGGACTACATCTTTGCTTTTATCTTTCTTTTGTTTCTTCCTTCTCTCTATTCTCTTTTGAGCAACTTCTTTGGCAAGTTCTGAAAGGGTTTCTGTGATGACTCTTTGAGCTGTTTGGTCAATGTCTACAGTAGACTCAAGATCAATTTCATGTTCAGAATGATGTACATTAGTTTCTTCTTCAATCTGTTCTTGGACAGTTTCCTCTTGGACAATAGTTTCAGGGGTGGCCTCTTTTCTTTTTCTTCTACTCTTTCTAGGCACATAGGTTTCTCCTGCTTCTTCAAAATGATTTCTCACAAGAAATCTCTCCCAGGTATCTCTGTTTGCTTTCAATTGTTCCTCAACTAACATCTTAACAAGACCATGATGATACAGATGTGATTCAATGTTTCTTGGGTTCCTTTGGACAATTGAACACATTTTTCTAAGACTTGAGAGTAGAAAATATGGAAGGTTAATATCTTCTCCTAAGAAATGCATCATGACTTTTGCATGGTAAACATATAAAACTCCAAACCTTCCCTCACAAGTCAAGAATTTTTGCACTAATAAAAGTAAAGTTGTCCATTCTTCCT
>APFE031146746.1:111078-152362 GCA_000404065.3 Pinus taeda | reverse complement strand
ACATATACATAAAATCTTTATTATCCTTTTCATTGAATTCATTTTACTAGAATAAATATATACAGTAAGACATCGATAGCAGTTGTACACTACTAGTCACATTCCATAAGATCAGGGAGTTAAGAAGCCACGCTAATTAGAAAAGATGTTTATTATAGAATCAGGTCTTTCCCTTATTAGTTAGATGATTTTATGGAATTAAAAGTAATACATATTATCCCATTATCTTTATAGAAGCAGGTCTTTTCCCTATTGAGAGCTTACCTATGATTAGGTTTCTGTTGTACAAGCACAAACTCAATAATATAGACGATCATAGACTTCCTAAGCTAGCTTTAAATTCCAGCCAAAACCACCTAAGGCTCAATCGGGGGTGGCATAAAGACACAAGAGCCTGGTTAAACTATTGGGAGATCAACGAGAATGATGCATTGCAAAACATAAATAACATTAAAGATATTGTTACTTCTAAGTTCAAAGAAAAAATGTGGTGTGAGAAAGATTTAGCGGCTAAAAGAAAATTAAGTTATTATAGGAAGGTCATCAACCCCACCCTAGAAGATCAAAAGTATCTCTCTATTTTAACTAGCTCAAAGAAGAAAATTAATATAGCAAAGATTAGAACGAATTCTCTTGAGCTCCATAGTGAAACAGGTCGTTGGGCAGTTCCTAAAACGCCATGGATGGAAAGGCTCTGCCATATATGTGAGAATAGGAACATCGAGGATGAAAACCACTTCCTCTTAGAGTGCCCCGTGTACAACCACATTAGATCTCAGTTTCACAATCTTTGTTACAACACTGACCTTCCGAGCCTTTTACAATGTCAAAATTATAGTGAGCTCGGGAGGCTTCTCTCCAAGTTTTTTGAGCATAGGAATAAAATCCTAAATCAAAATAAATAATTTGTTTCTTTAGGTCTGATAGATCAATGTTTGGTCTCAGCGGACATTAACCACCACCACCACCATCATCATATTAATATAAATTTACATTTAAATTTGTGTTATATATATTTTTATTTATTAAAATATATTATGTTAATTCTATTATTATTAAATTTGTTATTAAAATATTTATCGATATTTATATAAATATATTGTATTGAAAATTATATTAATTAAATATGTTTATATTATACTTATATTTTTTGACTTTATGGTGCGATTTATTGTAAGCCAAGACACAAGTTATTAGATAAATACTTTAATTATTTTATTATGGAATATAATTGTTTTAATCTATATTAATATAATATCATTTTTTTATTTATAAAATATTATTATGTTTTATTTATTTATTATTAAATTTTTATTAATAATCTATTTTATATAAATTATTGTATTGAAATTATATTAATTAATATGTTAATATATATTTATATTTTTATCTTTTAGAGTTGTGTTGATAGTAAAAATATAAATTTTTATTAGATAATACCTTTAATTAATTTTATTATGGAAATAAACTGCAGACAGGCTATCGAAAGAAGCGACGCATCGTCCTCTAGGAGAGTGGATGATCGCTGAGCATACACCTGCAGGAATCTATCACTACTTCCACAGGCCATACATCGATGGGAGACTTCAGGGGGAAACAGTCCCTAATTATCTGCCTCTGGATACATAAATTTTTTGAAATTTTGTTCCAGATTCTTATTTGTATTTAAGAGAAAATGTTTTTTGTATATATGGACAGCATATACACACCCGCGTGGGTGAATTTTTGAACTGTTTATTGATGGTCTTGAACCAGGACAGTATACTCTTTGGGGTTTTTTTGTAAATATTAGCTTAAAACAATGGATAAACTGCCACATTTACAACATATGCCTTCGGCCATATACAACATGTAACTTCACCAATGAAATTATGAATTTTCTTTTACGAAAATATTTATATATATATTATATATATATATTATTTATATATTATATATATATATATATATGTCAATATTATTTATTATAAAATATTATTATGTTTAATTTATTTTATTATTAATTTTTTATTAATATATTATATATTATATAATATTGTATTGAAATTATATTAATTTAAACATGTTTATTATATTTATTTTTTAACTTAAAGTGCATTATTGCAGTAGAGACATAATTTTTATTAGATGAATATTTTAATTACTTTTTAATATAGAAATTTAATTATTTATATATTAAATAAATTTATATTTAAATTTGTGTTATATATTAATATTTTTATAGTGCAAGTCTTTTTCCCTAATTAGATTGGTAGTCCTGGTTAATTAGGTCATTGGTGAACTGAATCGACAGTCTGTATAAGTCTAATATCAATGGCCTTGATAATAGATGATCCATCCCTATAGATTTCGTTTGGTGCATCGATCACTTCGCATAGATTTAATATCAATGGTGTTTGCCCATCGATAATAGATATAATATAAATGGTGTTTTCTCATCGATAATAGATACAATATCAATGGTGTCTGCTCATCGATAATAGATATAATATCAATAGTGTATGAGAAGAGATCTACTAGTAGATATTTCCTTGCAAATAGATAACTTCAAACTGATTCTTACAGTGCGAGTTTTCTGCCCAATTGGATCGACAGTGCTGGTGAATTATATATGCGGCCCTTGATGAACTAGATCTGCAGCTTCATTCGACTCTCTGCATTTTTACAGTGCAAGTCTTTTGCCCTTATTAGATCGGCAATCATAGTGAATTATATATGCGTCCCTTGGTGAACTAGATTTGTAGCTTCATTCGGCTCTCTGCATTTTTACAGTGCGAGTCCTTTGTCGTAATTATATCAACAGTCTTGGTGAATTAGACCCTTGGTGAACCGGATCTACGGCTTCATTCGACTCTCTGCATTTTTACAATGCGAGTCTTTTAGTGGGGCAGTGCATGACAAAGGCATTATCAACCTGTGTTGTTAGCGCTATCGTCAGCCTGTGTTATTATATAGCAATCAATGGATTATTATGTGTTGGCCCATTGCTAATTTATAATTGGAGGACAAAAGAATTTATTATTTATTGAAATCCAACATCGTTAAACACAACGCACAAACTTTAGGTGTGGTGGGTTGGTCTTCCAGGGTAGTGAAGGGCTTGAATTATCTTTGTGTGGTAGTGGATGGAATACTAGGTCTGAGAATCAGTCTTTCAGTGTCATCGAAGGTCAAGACATCTCCCTGTCGTAGTGCATGGCATCCCATGGCTGAGGATCAGTCTCTTAGTGGTAGCAATGGTAGTTGTTGCAAAACGCCAACAATTTAATATTGCAGATTTGGAGTTGGGCAATCTGCTACTTACAATAGCTATTAGAGTACACACTCTTAGAGGGAGACAAACTACAAAGTCAACTGTGAGTGAATCCATAAGAATCAGTTGAACTACAGACAACTCTGACGAGTACATATGTTCCCACTTATTCTCTTCTTGTTAAATTTTGCTTATTTCCACTATGAGTACTTCTCCTCATCTTTCTAAACCCCCCTCTGGCAAAGGGAGACCAAGTAAAATTACCCTATAAATTCTTTATGAGTACATTGAATCTTTAGAAAGATGAAGAGAAGAAAGAGAAAACTATTTTAAACTAGAAATAACTACAATGCTTGACAATAACCACAAATCATTAGAAAATAAAATACTCTCACTAGAGACTAGGCTCCAAGGAATGAAAGGTAGAATTCAAGAAATTGAACATAGCAAACAAGCAATGGTTAAAGAAAATTGACACTTTGAAAAATGAGATTAAACACCTACAAGAACAACTACATAATAACTCAGCCCTAAATATCACAAAGAATAAATTAGATATTAAACCCATAAAAGAAGAAATTAATCAACTAATTGTACTTGACCATGAGCGCCACAAAAGAGCCTTACACCTTATAATTGTTGATATAGAATAACAAAACAATGAAGACACATTATAATTAGTCAAAGAAGAATTAAAGACAAAATCTCAAATTCAAACAGCTAATCTCACTGAAGCAATAAGGATATGAAAGATACTCGAGCATAAACATAGACTAATCTGTGTCAAGGATAGTTGTAATGACCATAAATTAGATATACTTAGGAAATCCCCAAGCTTAAAAGGAAAGGGAATCTTCATAAATGAATATCTCATCCCAGAAGACCAAGCTAAAATTAGGAAACAAGTTCAAAAGGTCAAGGAGGCAATAAAAGAGGGGAAATGGGATATCATTAGGAATATAGTTCTATTATTAAAGATAAAGTCCCAAACACGAATGATAAATAAGGAATAACATCAATATGGATCCTCTTCTAGAACTGTCGTGGTTTTCCATGGTGTAAGGGTCCTATGTTAAGGTGGATCCCGAGTGACACTAATCTTATTCTTTTAGTTGAAAGTTGGGAGCATGACGAATCTAGGTCCCTCCCCTTGATGGGTTCACTCTTTCGTCTTCCTAGGATAAGAAATACTTGAGGAGAATTTTTGGTGGTATAGCCTATTATATTAGTAACATTTTTTCCTCTTACATCCAACTTCATAAAACTGACCCCTTCAATTAATACATTTGGATAGAGATCTCTGATTCTACAACCAATAGGATCTTCCTTGCAATCTTCTATTTTACCACTATCAACTCTACATCTTGTAAGAAAAAAAACGTGGATAAGAATTGTGCTTTCAATACCATAGAAAAAGACATCTACAACCTAAGGAATGATGGAAACATCCTTTTTCTTGGGTACTTTTATGCTCAGACTGCTACTAACTAAGCTACTATTTTAAGTAACAACTCTAACCCCGACACCTTGTGGCTTGATGAGGATGGTCACTTAGCTAATAGATTCAAGAGAAAATCTGAAGACATAATCGAGGACTTATTCGGCACCAAGCTCCTCAAACTTTGTAGTTTCCAGGACCTAATCATTTGTAATGGTGTTAATAAATGGCCCCTCTCCATTGAGATGCCCTGTTTCCATGGGTTGGGTAGCAGCGTTGTGGATTATCCGATCTCTGACATCCATGTCCTCAACCATATTACAACCTTGAGCATCTTAACGAGTATGAGCATGACTCTGACCACAGACCTTTGTCTTTATCCCTCATTCTTCTTATGCATACCACCCACATGTAGGAGAACAATGAAAGAAAAAGTCACATTCACTTTGATAGAAGTAATGTCGACCTTTTCTTAAGGGATTTGGACAGGAATTTAGGCTCCCTGACTTATAATAACAACATTGATCAAATATATTACCATTTTACAACTACTATTTCCACGACCATTAGAAAATTCTACAATAAGACTTCATATAAAAAAAATAATAGAACTTTCATTCCTTGGTATGACAAAGATTGTAAAATTGCCAGTAAAGCCATCAAAGATGCCCCTAATGAAAGCACTAAGATCCAGAATATAAGTATATACAAAGCTCCCATCAAGAGGAAGAAGAGGTCATATATTAATAAGAGGCAAGAGCATCTTCTCCACCTTTCTAAAGTTGTTCCCAAAACGTTTTGGTGGAATGTGCTTGTTTGTAAAACTAAAGATAATCATACTATCCCCTTAGAAAATTGAGGTAACTATCTTAAGAAGTTGAATGACTCTCCAAACACAATGGGAACCATCTTAAACACTCCTATTAAGGATGATATTTTTTCTCTGGAAGATGTTGATTTTGGGATTAATAAGCTCATTAATGGGAAAGCCAAAGATATTAAAGGTTACTAAGCTGAGATCTTTAAAATGGGAAAATCTATCCACATTCCTATCTTTACAAGCTTCTCAATTTGGATGTAAAGCATGGCTTCCCTAAGATCTGGATGCAAATCCTTATTGTGCCTATCTTAAAAAATGGGGACAAAAGCATTCCCTCTAACTACTAGACCATTATGATTAGCCACATCCTAGCCAAGCTTTATGGGCTCATTTTGGAAAAAAAATCTTAGCCTTTAGCTTGAGAACCAGGGTAAAAGAGCTAAAGGGGAAGCAGGTTTTAGGAGACATCACTCGACCATCAACCACCTTGTCACCCTTGGGATCATCACAGAGGAATGTCGCAATAGTAAAACCCATCCTCTTATGTTGTTTTGTGGACTTTAGAATTGCTTTCGACATTGTCCCCTGAGATAAGCTCTAGGAGAGGCTTGAAGAGATCATGGTTCCCCTTGAACTAAGGGTTTTTGTGATCCGCCTCTATGAGACTATCATTGCCAAGCTTAAGACCAACGAATGGTAGCCTAAATATATTAAGTGTAATATTAGGGTTAAGCAAGGTTGTCCCCTTTCCCCTACCCTTTTTTGTATTTACATCGATAAGCTAGAAGAGTGTCTAGATACAGCGGGAAAGGCACCGAGCTCACTGGTATTATCATTACTCTTCTCCTTTATGTTGATGATATTGTTCTTCTTGTAAGAAGCCATGATGACCTAGTCAAGCAGCTTAAGACTCTACATGTCTACTTTTGCAAGATGGGTATGACAGTTAATACCGACAAGACTAAATTCATGATCATTAAATCCAGAAACATCACCCATGGTAGTTTCATTTATGATACCCATTGTCTTGTGGAGGTTTCGGGCTAAAGGCCAAGCAGGTTTCAGAAGGCATCACTCTACAACAGACCACCTCGTTACGCTTAGGATCATTGCGGAGGAATGTCGTAATGATAAATCCAATTTATTTTATTGCTTTGTGGACTTTAGAAAGGATTTCGATGCGGTTCCTAGATACAACCTTTGGAATAGATCATAAGAGCTAAAGGTTCCTCTCGAGTTGAGAGCTGCCTCTATAAGGTTATATGATAATGTAATTGCCAAGCTAAAGAGCAATGAGGGGTGGTCGAAAGATGTTAAGTGTAACATCGGAGTTAAAAAAGGTTGCCCCCTCTCCCCTACTCTATTTGGCATTTACATCGATAAGCTTGAAGGCTATTTAGAGGAAGAAGGATGTGATGGCATGATCTTAGCCGGAATAGTCATCATCCTTCTTCTCTATGCTGACGATATTGTTCTTTTTGCAAGGTGCCCATCTGATCTTGATAAGCAACTCGGGCTTCTTAAGGATTTCTTCTCTACCATGGGTATGACTGTTAACACTAACAAAACAAAAGTTATGATTATCAAATCTAAGAAGGACACTTACGCTAATTTTATGTATGACAATAATAACTTTGTGGAAGTGTATTCTTACAAGTACCTAGGAATTGATATTCATCACAAGCTCAACTAGAACCATAGCATTGAGAAAAGGATTAATGGGGAGTGGAAAGCTTATTTTGGTCTTGAAAATAATTGTAAAACGGAAAACCTCGTAATGTGGGATAAAAAGAAGTTCCTCTTTGAAACTTTAGTCACTCTTGTTATCTTATATGGCTGTGAGGTTTGGGGTTGTAGCATCTCTAGAGAATCATGGAGAAAGATTGAGCAAATCTAGAAGCGTTTTATTACTTAACCTGAAAATTAAAAGTAAAACACCCTATCCTATTCTCCTTATAGAAGCAGGTCTTTCCCCTATTGAGAGCCTAGCTATGATTAGGTTTCTGTTGTACAAGCACAAACTCAATAACATAAACAACCATAGACTTCCTAAGCTAGCTTTAAGTTCCAGCCAAAACCATCTAAGGCTCAATTGGGGGTGGCATAAAGACACAAGGGCCTGGTTAAACTATTGGGAGATCAACGAGAATGATGCATTGCAAAACATTAATAACATTAAAGTTATTGTTACTTCTAAGTTCAAAAAAAAATGTGGTGTGAGAAAGATTTAGCGGCTAAAAGAAAATTAAGTTATTATAAGAAGGTCATCAACCCCACCCTAGAAGATCAAAAGTATCTCTCTATTTTAACAAGCTCAAAGAAGAAAATTAATATAGCAAAGATTAGAACGAATTCTCATGAGCTCCATAGTGAAACGGGTCGTTGGGCAGTTCCTAAAACACCATGGATGGAAATGATCTGCCATATATGTGAGAATAGGAACATCAAGGATGAAAAACACTTACTCTTAGAGTGCCCTGCATACAACCACATTAGATCTCAGTTTCACAATCTTTGTTACAATACTGACCTTCCTAGCCTTTTACAATGTTAAAATTATAGTGAGCTCGGGAGGCTTCTCTCCAAGTCTTTTGAGCATATGAATAAAATCTTAAATCAAAATAAATAATTTTTCTTTAGGTCTGATAGATCAATGTTTGGTCTCAGCGGACGTTAACCACTACCATCATCATATTAATATAAATTTACATTTAAATTTGTGTTATATATTTTTTTATTTATAAAATATTATTATGTTTAATTTATTTTCTTATTAATTTGTATTAATAATATTTCTCATATTTAATAATTATTTTTGAAATATATTAATAAATATGTTAATTTATATTTATATTTTTTATTTATGGTGCATTTTGTAGTAGAGACATAAGTTTATAGATAAAACTTATTAATTTTTTATTATAATTTTAATTGTTTTAATTTATTTTGTTAATATATAATTTTTTATTTATAAAAATTATTATGTTTAATTTTTTTAGTATTTTATTTTTTATAATATAATTTTTATATTTATATAATTTATTGTATTTGAAATCATATTAATTAAATATGTTAATATATATTTTTATTTTTATCTTTAGAGTGTGTTGTTATGAGTAACAATATAATTTTATTAGATAAATACTTTAATTAATTTTATTATGGAAAGAAACTGCACACAGGCTATCGAAAAAAGCGACACATCGTCTTCTAGGAGAGTGGATGATCGCTGAGCATACACCTACAGGAATCTATCACTACTTCCACAGGCCATACATCGATGGGAGACTTCAGGGGGGTAACAGTTCCTAATTATCTGCATCTGGATACAGAATTTTTTTGAAATTTTGTTACAAATTCTTATTAGTATTTAAGAGAAAATGTTTTTCGTATATATGGACAACATATACACACCCGCGTGGGTGAATTTTTGAACTGTTTATTGATGGTCTTGAACCAGGAAAATATACTCTTTGGGGTTTTTTTGTAAATATTAGCTTAAAACAATGGATAAACTGCCACGTTTACAACATATGCCTTCGGGCATCTACAACATGTAATTTCACCAATAAAATTATGAATTTTCTTTTACGGAAAAAAATATCAATATTTTTTATTTATAAAATATTATTATGTTTAATTATATTTTATTATTAAATTTTTATTAATATATTTATTATATTTATTATAAATTATTGTATTGAAATTATATTAATTAAACATGTTAATTTTATATTTATTTTTTTTATCTTTCAAAGTGCATTATTGTATGTAGAGACATAATTTTATTAGATAAATATTTTAATTAATTTTAATAATAGAATTTTAATTTTTTTTATATTAATATAAATTTATATTTAAATTTGTGTTATATATTAATATTTTTACAGTGCAAGTCTTTTTCCCTAATTAGATTGGCAGTGTTGGTGAATTAGGTCGTTGGTGAACTGAATCGACAGTTTGTATAAGTCTAATATCAATGGCCTTGATAATAGATGATCTATCCCTATAGATTTTGTTTGGTGCATCGATCACTTCGCATAGATTTAATATCAATGGTGTCTGCCCATCGATAATAGATATAATATCAATGGTGTTTTCTCATCGATAATAGATATAATATCAATGGTGCCTACTCATCGATAATAGTTATAATATCAATGGTGTATGAGAAGAGATCTACTAGTAGATATTTCCTTGCGAATAGATAACTTCAAACTGATTCTTACAGTGCAAGTCTTTTGCCCAATTGGATCGATAGTCCTGGTGAATTATACATGCGGCCCTTAATGAACTGGATCTGCGGCGTCATTCGACTCTCTGCATTTTTACAGTGCAAGTCTTTTGCCCTTATTAGATTGGCAGTCCTGGTGAATTATATATGTGTCCCTTGGTGAACTTGATTTGAAGCTTCATTCGGCTCTCTGCATTTTTACAGTGCAAGTCCTTTGTTGTAATTGGATCGACAGTCTTGGTGAATTAGACCCTTGGTGATCTAGATCTACGGCTTCATTCGACTCTCTGCATTTTTACAATGTGAGCCTTTTAGTGGGGCAGCGCATGACAAAGGCATTGTCAACTTGTGTTGTCAGCGCTATCGTCAGCCTATGTTATTATATAGCAATCAACAGATTATTATGTGTTGTCCCATTGCTAATTTATAATTGCAGGACAAAAGAATTTATTATTTACTAAAATCCAACATCGTTAAACACAACGCACAAACTTTAGGTTTGGCGAGTTGGTCTTCCAGGGTAGTGTAGGGCTTGAATTATCCTTGTGTGGTAGTGGATGGAATACTAGGTCTGAGAATCAGTCTTTCAGTGGCAGCGAAGGTCAAGACATCTCTCTGTGGTAGCGCATGACATTCCATGGCTAAGGATCAGTCTCTTAGTGGTAGCAATGGTAGTTGTTGCAGAATGCCAACAATTTAATATTGCAGATTTGGAGTTGGGCAATCTGCTACTTACAATAGCTATTAGAGTATGCACTCTCAGAGGGAGACAAACTACAAAGTCAACTGTGAGTGAATCCATAAGAATCAGTTGAACTACAGACAACTCTGACAAGTACATATGTTCCCACTTATTCTCTTCTTGTTAAATTTTGCTTATTTCCACTATGAGTACTTCTCCTCATCTTTCTAAACCCCCCTCTGGCCAAGGGAGACCAAGATGAAGAGAAGAAAGAGAAAACTATTTTAAACTAGAAATAACTACAATTCTTGACAATAACCACAAATCATTAGAAAATTAAATACTCTCACTAGAGACTAGGCTCCAAGGAATGAAAGGTAGAATTCAAGAAATCAAGCATAGCAAACAAGCAATGTTTAAAGAAAATGACACTCTGAAAAATGAGATTAAACACCTACAAGAACAACTACATAATAACTTAGCCCTAAATATCACAAAGAATAAATTAGATATTAAACCCATAAAAGAAGAAATTAATAAACTAATTGTACTTGACCATGAGCACCACAAAAGAGCCTTACACCTTATAATTGTTGATATAGAAGAACAAAACAATGAAGACACATTATAATTAGTTAAAGAACAACTAAAGACAAAATCTCAAATTCAAACAGCTGATCTCACTGAAGCAATAAGGATACGAAAGATACTCGAGCATAAACATAGACTAATCTGTGTCAAGGTCAGTTGTAATGACCATTAGATATACTTAGGAAATCCCCAAGCTTAAAAGGAAAGGTAATCTTCATAAATGAATATCTCATCCTAGAAGACCAAGCTAAACTTAGGAAACAAGTTCAAAAGGTAAAGGAAGCAATAAAAGAGGGGAAATAGGCTATCATTAGGAATAGAATTCTATTATTAAAGATAGAGTCCCAAACACGAATGATAAATAAGGAATAAGATCAATCTGGATCCTCTTCTAGAACTGTCGTGGTTTTCCATGGTGTAAGGGTCCTATGTTAAGGTGGATCCCGAGTGATACTGATCTTATTCTTTTAGTTGAACCTTGGGAGCATGACGAATCTAGGTCCCTCCCCTTGATGGGTTCACTCTTTCATCTTCCTAGGATAAGAAATACTCGAGGAGAATTTTTGGTGGTATAGCCTATTAAATTAGTAACATTATTTCCTCTTACATCCAACTTCATAAAACTGACCCCTTCAATCAATACATTTGGATAGAGATCTCTGATTCTACAACCAATAGGATCTTCCTTGCAATCTTCTATTTCACCCCTATCAACTCTACATCTTGTAAGAAAAAAAACATGGATAAGAATTGTCCCTTCAATACCTTAGAAAAAGACATCTACAACCTAAGGAATGATGGAAATATCCTTTTTCTTGGGTACTTTTATGCTTGGACTGCTACTAACTAAGCTACTATTTTAAGTAAAAACTCTAACCCCAACCCCTTGTGGCTTGATGAGGATGGTCACTTAGCTAATAGATTCAAGAGAAAATCTGAAGACATAATCGAGAACTTATTCGGCACCAAGCTCCTCAAAATTTGTAGTTTCCAGGACCTAATCATTTGTGATGGTATTAATGAATGGCCCCTCTCCAGTGATATGCCCTATTTCCATGGGCTTGGTAGCAACATTGTGGATTATCTGATCTCTGACATCCATGTCCTCAACCATATTACAACCTTGAGCATCTTAATGGGTATGAGCATGACAGACCTTTGTCTTTATCCCTCAATCTTGGTATGCATATCACCCACATGTAGGAGAACAGTGAAAGAAAAAGTCACATTCACTTTGATAGAAGTAATGTCGACCTTTTCTTAAGGGATTTGGATAGGAATTTAGGCTCCCTGACTTATAAGAACAACATTGATAAAATATATTACTATTTTACAACTACCCTTTCCACCGCCATTAGAAAATTCTATAATAAGACTTCATATAAGAAAAATAATAGAAATTCCATTCCTTGGTATGACAAAGATTGTAAAATTGCCAGTAAATCCATGAAAGGTGCCCCTAATGAAAGCACCAAGATCCAGAATATAAGTATATACAAAGCTCCCATCAAGAGGAAGAAGAGGTCATATATTAATAAGAGGCAAGAGCATCTTCTCCACCTTTCTAAAGTTGTGCCCAAAAAGTTTTGGTGGAATGTGCTTGTTCGTAAAACTAAAGATAATCATTCTATCCCCCTAGAAGATTGAGGTAACCATCTTAAGAAGTTGAATGTCTCTCCAAACACCATGGGAACCATCTTAAACACTCCTATTAAGGATGATATTTTTTCTATGGAAGATTTTGATTTTGGGATTAATAAGCTCACTAATGGGAAAGCCAAAGATATTAAAGGTTACCAAGCTGAGATCTTTAAAATGGGAAATCTATCCACATTCCTCATCTCCACAAGCTTCTCAATTTGGATGTAAAGCATGGCTTCCCTAAGATCTGCATGAAAAGCCTTACTGTACCTATCTTAAAAAATGGGGACAAAAGCATTCCCTCTAACTACAGGACCATTATGATTAGCCACATCCTAACCAAGCTTTATGGGCTCATTCTGGAAAAAAGATCTTAGCCTTTAGCTTGAGAACCAGGGTAAAAGAGCTAAAGGGGAAGCAGGTTTTAGGAGACATCACTCGACCATCGACCGCTTTGTCACCCTTGGGATCATCACAGAGGAATGTTGCAATAGTAAAACCCATCCTATTATGGTTTTTTGTGGACTTTAGAATTTCTTTCGACATTGTCCCATAAGATAAGCTCTAGGAGAGGCTTGAAGAGATCATGGTTCCCCTTGAACTAAGGGTTGTTGTGATTCGCCTCTATGAGACTATCATTGCCAAGCTTAAGACCAACGAATGGTAGTCTAAATATATTAAGTGTAATATTATGGTTAAGCAAGGTTGTCCCCTTTCCCCTACCCTTTTTGGTATTTACATCAATAAGCTAGAAGAGTGTCTAGATACTGCGGGCTAGAAAGGCACCGAGCTCACTGGTATTATCATTACTCTTCTCCTTTATGCTAATGATATCGTTATTCTTGTAAGAAGCCATGATGACCTAGTCAAGCAGCTTAATACTCTACATGTTTACTTCTCCAATATGGGTATGACAGTTAATACCGGCAAGACTAAATTCATGATCATTTAATCCAAAAACATTTCAGAGCTGCCTAATTGATTCAGATTCCGAACTGTGGCATAAGTGTAGATTTGTGACGTTGAAGTTTGGATTTGTATCATATTTTGGTAACAAATTTTCACTGTACCTCAACCCTTTGTGGAGATCTATGACAAGAACAAGTTCATAATTTTCGGACCTATGGGAAACTTCTCACTTAGACCTGAAGCATCTAATTTCGGACTTGTGGGAATTTGGCATTTTGGCTAGTGGCTCAAAAGTGCATAATTGTAGCTTGAAAATAACAGTCTTGAATTTGTTCAGGACAGTGAGGTAGGCCATTGAACTTTCTTGTGACATCTTTAAAGAGAAAAGTCACAGAATTGAAGAAGAAGTCTTGAAAAGGATACATAATTGAAAGAGCAGTCTTGAAAAGGATACTTAGGAGTAAAACTAAAAGAGCAGTGGTTATAACAGAGAAAACTTGGAGAAGAATATTGAAGAATACCTTCAAGAAGTCTTGGAATGAAATTATGATTGAAGAAAATTTTTGAAGGCGATACCTTGAAGCAACATTGAAGAGTTTTTGAAGTCTCATTTGAAAGGGCGTATTATGCATCTTTGGAGCAGGCCACAAGTCTCATTTGGATTAGACAAGAAGTATATCTTGGAGCCTGAAGATTTTTTTGAAGCGCTTTTTAAGAAACACTGTGAAAGCATCTCTGAAGATTAATTTTGGATTGATATCTATGAAGAAGCATCATTGTTTGAATCCCCAATGAAGTGGCCATGTAGAAGTCTATTTGGGTGACATGAAGAGTCTTGGAGGCACCTTTTATGATTGATAAAGTTGTCATTGTTGATGTAGCAAGAAGACTACATTGAAGCTATGAAGAAGCATCATTGATTGAATCCCCAATGAAGTAGCCATGTAGAAGTCTATTTGGGTGACATGAAGAGTCTTGGAGACACCTTTTATGATTGATAAAGTTGTCATTTTTGATGTAGCAAGAAGACTACATTGAAGCTGATGATTGATAGGGCTCGGTGCAGAATATCTTGGGAGCCTTGAAGTACAACCTAATATACCTTGACAAAGTGAAGCCATAGGGTTGGAGCCCTTGGGGTTGGTGCCTTAGAATTGACAAGGTTGGTGCCTTGGAAAGTCTAAGTTGGTGCTTGGTAGATATAAGATTGGTGTCCTTGGAGTTGGTGCTCCTAAACTCAAGGTTGGTGCCTTGGATAAGATAGGGTTGAAGCCCTAGAGGATTAGAGTCCTCAAGAAACCAGGTTGAAGCCTGAACCAAATATACGATTGGAGCCCTTGAGGTTGGTGCCTCTAAATTAATAAGGTTGGAGCCTTGGAAGACCAAGTTAGTGCTTGGAAAAATATGGGTTGGAGCCTGGGAGATTGAAGATGGGTGTCTTCATCTAGGGTTGGATCCCTATATACATTGTACTTGATTTATTGCGAAAAAATAAATTAGTAAAAGCATTTATTCTTATTGTTCATTTTTTGTTCTAAATATAAATGATCTAACTAGTAAAAGTAACAGTTGAAAATGAATACTGATTCACCCCCCCCAACCCCAGTATTTCCAACAATGATAGACTATACTTTTCATTGTATTGTTTTCAGGTCTGAAGGTCGAAATAGTGACACGTGGAATTTCGTACAAGTTCTCTCTACTGAAAAAGTATATAATCAAGTCATCTTGGGAGATTGGGCATAACTCTTTCTTGGATAATCCAATTTCGGTCAAACTGGTGGCATTGGAAAGAGAACATAGAGGCTACTGGAAGATTGCAATTTCAAACCTTGGAGATCTAAAATTTCAGAGATACAACAGATTCAAGATCGAGCTTCTAAAATCAAGAAAAATAATGACTCAAATCAAGAAAATAGAAACACCTAGTAAGCAAAATTGGATGGATGATTTAAATAATGTGATCAAAGATAAGATAAGTAGTTCTATATGTGCCATGGAAGAATATTTTAAGAAAGGCATGGAAGATTTTAAGAAAGACATGGAAGTTGTGAAGGAAGGTGGGACAAAACTGCTACAAGAAATGCCTCCTAATGACGAAAAGGTAGTAGAGGAAACTTATGATGAGAAAAAAATAAATGTTAATAATGATTTCATAGAATCTAACATTAGAATGAAGACCCAACATATTCCAAAGATTGATATGAGAAATTTTGATGGTAAGGATCCCATAACATAGATACTACAGAGGGAGAAATATTTTGATCTGCATGATGTGCAACTATTACAAAAGGTATGTATTGCATCTTTATATTTAGAACTGAATCAATTTTTATGGTATAAAGAGCTTTGTTCTCGTAAGCCACTTGTCACCTGGTCAATTTTCACAGAGGAAATGATATCACATTATGAGGATACAAAGAGAAACACTTTCTTTAGCCAAATGATAAATCTACAACAAAAGGGTTCAATGACAGAGCACATTGAGGAGTTCCAAAAAATGAATATAAGGGTAAATGATATTCCAGAGAAGTAGAGGATTGACGTCTTCATAGGGAGTTTAAAGGATAAAATTCAACATGAGGTTTGTCTTTGGGAACCTGATTCATTGGAGAAGGCATTCAGGTTGGCAAGAAAAATTGAAAGAAAAATTATGACAACAAGAAATCCTATCGCTCACAATATAAAGATGGAAGTGTTATTGCTCCTAGACTTCCTCAAACTACAAGGTTGACACCACAAAAATTGAAAGAAAAGGGAGAAAATGACCTTTGTTACAGTTGTGATAGAAAATACACTAAAGGTTAGAAGTGTGTTGAGAAGAAATTATTTTACATTGATTGTGAAGAGGAGGAAGAAAAGGATCAAGAAATGTCAAAAGAAGAGGATATATACCAAGAACCAGCCCCATAAAAAGAAGAAATGAATCTGACTATATCCTGTAATGCATTGGCAGGAATTATGACTCCTCAAACTCTCAATATAGAAGGACATATCAAGAAGAAAAAGGATCACCTCACTTTCACGCAGAATTGAATGAAACAACATGCAGATCAACATCGTAACAAAAGAAGTTTTGACATAGGCGACTGGGTATTTTTACGACTACAACCATATAAACAAATGTCCCTCAAGCAAGCTAAGAAGGATAATGAATTATCAACAAAGTACTATGGTCCTTATAAAGTTCTACAAAATATTGGTACTATGGCATACAAATTGAAGCTTCCTGTATCTTCCCAAGTGTACCTAGTTTTCCATCTTTCATGCTAAAGAAGGTTATAGGTGAGAAGATCCCAGTTCAAACAATATTTCTAGAACTTGATGAGGAAGGAAAAATCATATTGGAACCAGAAGCAGTCACAAAAACAAGAAATCGACAGCTACAAAATCGATCAATTTTAGAGTATCTCATCAAGTGGAAGAACTTACTCGCTGAAGATTTGTTAGGTCCCGATACTACTAGTGTAACCCATTATTGTTATTAGTACAACCCCCTTATTATATTGTTGTGCCCATGTAGTCCCCATATTGTTATTATTGTGCCCTATAGGAGCTCACTATTATTATTATTGTGCCCTTACATTATTATTGTTATGTCGGCTCTGATTATATTATAACCCCTTAGACTCCTATATATAGAAAGGAGGTCTTATCATTTGTATCATCCAAGAATTGTTCATTTTTGTAATGTAAAGGAGGTTGCCCCCTCGAAGAGGCTAAATTCTATGGCATTGATCTATCTTTTCTATATTTATGTAAGCTGGTTTCATAACATTTGGTATCAGAGCTTTGGATTCTAGGGTTTTTGCAAGCTCTAGGATTTCATTTCAAATAGGGCATCGTGGAATTTTCGCTATAATATTTGTTCTACGAAGGTTCAGACTAGCTTCCACATGGGAGGATGAGAATTTTATACAAAAGCATCCAGAACTTCTCAAGTGTTGAGGACAACACTTTTTGAAGGAGAGGGGCATGTTAGGTTCCTATAATACTCGTGTAGCCCCTTATTGTTATTAGTGCAAACCCCTTATTGTATTGTTGTGCCCATATAGTCCCCGCGTTGTTATTATTGTGCCCAATAGAAGCACACTATTATTATTGTTGTTCCCCTAAAATATTATTGTTATGTAGGCTCTGATTATATTGGGACCACTCAGACTCCTATATATAGAAAGAAGGTATTGTCATTTGTATCATCCAAGAATTGTTCATTTGTGTAATGTAAAGGAGGTTGTCCCCTCGAAGAGGCTGATTTTGAATTTGTTGATCTATCTTTTCTATATTTTTATGGGTTGGTTTCATAACAAATGCCAACAATTTAATATTGTAGATTTGGAGTTTGGCAATCTGCTACTTACAGTAGCTATTAGAGTACACACTCTCAGAGGGAGACAAACTACAAACTCAACTGCAAGTGAATCCATAAGAATAAGTTCAACTACAGATATCTCTGGTAGGTGCATATGTTCCCACTTATTCTCTTCTTGTTAAGTTTTTCTTATTTCCAATATGAGTACTTCTCCTCATCTTTCTAAACCCCCCTTTGGCAAAGGCAGACCAATTAAAATTACCCTAGAAAGTCTTTATGAGTACATTGAATCTTTAGAAAGATGAAGAGAAGAAAGAGAAAACCATTTTAAAGTAGAATTAACTACAATGCTTGACAATAATAAAAAATCATTAGAAAATAAAATACCTTCACTAGAGACTAAACTCCAGGGAATGACAGGTAGAATTCAAGAAATCGAACATAACAAACAAGAAATGGTTAAAGAAAATGACACTTTGAAAAATGAGATTAAACACCTACAACAACAACTACATAATAAATCAACCCTAAATATCACAGAGAATAAATTAGATATTAAACCCATAGAAGAAGAAATTAATAAACTAATTGTACTTGACCATGAGTGCCACAAAAGAGCCTTACACCTTATAATTGCTGGTATAGAAGAACAAAACAATGAAGACACATTAGAATTAGTTAAAGAACAATTAAAGACAAAATCTCAAATTCAAACAACTTATCTCACTGAAGCAATAAGGGTAGGAAAGATACTCGAGCATAAACATGGACTAATCCATGTCAAGGTTAGTTATAATGACCATAAATTAGATATACTTAGGAAATCTTCAAGCTTAAAAGGAATGAGAATCTTCATAAATTAAGACCTCATCCCAGAAGACCAAGTTGAACTTAGGAAAGAAGTTCAAAAGGTCAAGGAGACAAGAAAAGAAGGGAAATGAGCTATCATTAAGAATAAAAAATTTATTAATAAAGACAGATTTCCAAACACAAATGATAAATAGGGAATAACATCACTCCAGATACTCTTCTGGAACTGTCATGGTTTTCCATGGTGTAAGGGTCCTATGTTAAGATGGATTCTGGGTGATGCTGATATTATTCTTTTAGTTGAAACTTGGGAGCATGACGAATCTAGGGTCCTTCCTCTTGATGGGTTCACTCTTTGGTTTGCCTGGAATAAGAAATCCTCGAGGAGATATTTTGGAGGTATAGCCTATTACACTAGGAACATTGTTTCCTCTTACATCTGACTTCATAAAATTGGCCCCTTCAATCAATACGTTTGGATAGAGATCTCTAATTCTACATCTTCTCCACCTTTCTAAAGTTGCACCCAGAAGGTTTTGGCGGAATGTGCCTGTTCGTAAAATTAACAATAATCATTCTATCCCCATTGAAAATTGGGATAACTATCTTAAGAAGTTGCATGACTCTTTGGACACCATGGACACCATCTTAAACACTTTTATTCAGGATTATATTTTTTCTCTAGAAGATGTTGAGTTTGGGATTAATAAGCTCGCTAATGGGAAAGTCAAATATATTGAAGGTTACCAATCTGAGATCTTTTAAATGGGAAAATCTATCCTTATTCCTCATCTCCATAAGCTTCTCAATGTGGATATAAAGCATGGCTGCCCTAAGATCTGGAAGCAAAGCCTTATTATGCCAATAAACAATACATTTGCAAATTATATCAATCATGCATTAACCCAAGAACAAATACACAAAATTATAGCAAATCTTCTCTTTATTGATTCTTCAATAGTTACAGACTTGACCTGCCCTTCGAACTCAGCTGCAGGGGTCCGCACATTCAGTTACGGACTACTAGGCCTCTGTGCACTAAGCTGTAGAGTCTTCTCCTACTCTATGACCCACAGACACACTCTATACTTCGACTCAACTTCTACTCTCTTCCTTAGTTAGTTTTATTTTACACTTAGAGCCTCGCTCTATTTATAAAATCCCATGGTCCGTGGACCATGGGTAGGTCTATCTAGCCAACATTACATTACAAAACTAGGGCAAACAACCCTGTGACTCTATCATATTTTCGCGCCACGCGCCAGCAATTCGCAGAGCTTTTACAACAATATTAGGTCAAAACTTGGGCTTTAAGCCCCAAAACATGCCTTGGGGGGATTCCATGCCCAACAAGCCCCCAACACAAACATCGTGACTCACCCTCGAGTCACTCGGTCGGCACGGAGATCTTCGTGTCGAGTCCCTCTAACTGTTCTTGAATTGTGCGGAGGTCAGCAACGCACAGAGTTGTTGCTTGCTGGATCTGTTGCATATGTTGTTCCGAGACCTCTGTGTCGGAAGTGCTTCTCTACATTAATGCTTTCATCCCTTGCATTTGTGTGAGCTTGCCTTCAATTTCTATTGTGATGGTGAAGGCCTCGTCGATCCAACGCTGGATGCACGCCTTTAGGACTACTTCCTTGTGTTGTGTTGCATCCACCTGTTCTTTCAGCGCTTTCGCCTACTCCATTCGCGCAAGCCTCTAAGTGAGGGCCACCATCTGCACAGTTCCTTTGACGCTGTCATAATGTTGTTGGCTTTCTCACGCCTTTGTCTCCAAGCGCTTGATGTTGCGGTCCTCTTGCAGAGTTGTGAGGACCTCAAATGATTCTTCCAACATGCTGGTGTAGTCTTGCACTGCACTGCCAATTTCCTCCAATCCCCCTAGATAGTGCTAGCACACTATTCTCTAACTTTTGGGGGGCTGGATGGTTGTGTCTTTAATCGCAGCTCGACGATTTGAAGGTTCAACTCCAGATGAACCTTTGTCATTTCTTCCCTCGCCTCGCGGACCCTTGTTGCTAACCCGTGGATCTGCGGCTCTACTGGTATGTTTGCTACGATGACTAGCTCTGGGACGCTTTGGCAAGCGTCGTCTATCACCTGTACCAACTGTTGATTCTGCGACACCACTTTGTTGCGCTGCAAGCTCAGTTGTTCCATATTGATTTTCTGCTCACTAACGACTTGCAGTGCACGGCTCTCCCTAGCTCGTAGCTCTATAGTTATCCCATCCTGCAACACATATAGGGTCTCTCACGGGAGTGCATCTAGATTAATACTGAGACCTTTCAGTGCGCTAATCGAAGGCCTGTCGACCTCATTTGTTGTTGAGCCGACTGTGAGGCTGGTCGAAAGGGTAACAACCTCAGGAGGGCGCACCTATAATTCCTGTAACTGCGCTCGGAGGGCCCCCAACACAATCTGGTTCTCCTAAATGAAATCTTGGAGAGCCTCAGAGGTGACATCGCGCACAGTTTTTCCAATGTCATGCAGATCACCCTGGGTTAGGGTGATCGGGTCAATGGACAACTTTGATGCCTTAACCTTCTTACACGACCCTGCCCGCTCTGTTGGGTGTTGGAGCTTCAACTATGTTGATGCGGTTTGCGGTTCCACACCTCCTTCTTCTGTCTGTGCTTCCTCTGCTTCCTGTCTCCGCGAAGGCGTCGTTTGGTCCTCGCCTGCCTTTGCAGCTACTTCCTGTGTTGCTGCTGCTACTATGGCCTCTTCCTACTCAGTTTCTTTTTGTGCAATGTCCCATGTTACCCGTACTTCTGCTGACGTTTCTTCCTTCGCTTTTCAGCCAACTATATGATGTGTAGCTTGGCCTCGTCCATCTTTCTTTGCGCCGCCGAATTTTCAATCTCTGCAATGTCTAGGGCACACCACTCCAGCGGCCATGCCTCCAGTACATTGAAAATGACGTCATCTGTGGCTACGAAGGGTAGCTTTGTCCACTGTTTAGTCGGGTCCTTTCACGCTCTTATATAAATGTTATGCATGTCCACCTTGAATTTTGCAAAACTCTGCAGACTGTTATAAACAGTGGCTGCCAACCATGGCTTACGATTAATCCCCATTCTGAGGTTCATCTCCATGAACACCCAGAATATTTTGCTGTCGTGGATCCTCTTAGCATCCTTTGTGGCCCAGAGCGAAGTTTACTCCGCGCCCTCTGGTAAATCCCTGTCAATTATGGGGAATTGACTATCCTCCGGGGATTCCCCAGCCACGATCACTATGGACAGTAGAAGCCATGCATAGTGGAACATTTTTCCTTATTCCTGGGCTTCGCGAGAATTTTTTAAAAACTCCTTGCAGAGGAACTCAGACTAGTTAAACTAGACCCCCTTTGTGCACTGCTTAGCCAATGCTACCACTGGTGCAGGTACTTCGTCTGCGTGGCACTTGCGCATGACCTTTCCTGCCAGGATTTGGATCGCCACACGTACTGCTTTCTCCTTGATGCTGGAGATGGCATAGCCCCTCTTCTTCTTTTCCAACTTGTAATTTTTCTTCATGGCCTCTGCGATGGCCGAGTCACTGCCCTTCCCTTTCGATATGTCCGCAAGGTCCTCTCCTTTGCATGGAAGTGGGGAGACGCGGTGAATCAAGTCTGCCATGATGGTTAAGCACCTTCACCTACTTGAATGTCTTAAGCTATACTTAACAATACAAAACATTCATATAGGTGCATGTGGTAAATAAACAATACATTTGCAAATTATATCAATCATGCATTAACCTAAGAACAGATACACAAAATTATAGAAAATCTTCTCTTTATTGATTCTTCAACAGTTACAGACTTGACCTACCCTGTGCATTTAGTTGTAGGGGTCTGTGCACTCAGCCGCGGACTACTACGTCTCTGCGCACTCAGCTGCAGAGCCTTCTCCTACTCTACGACCCACAGACACACTCTACACTTCGACTCAACTTCTACTCTCTTTCTTACTTAGTTAGTTTTCTTTTACACTTAGAGCCTCACTCTATTTATACAATCCCATGCTTCGCGGACCATGGGTAGGTCTATCCAGTCGACATTGCATCACAAAACTAGGGTGGACAACCTTGTGACTCTATCATATTTTCGCTCCCCGCGCTCGCAATTTGCGGAGCTTTTACAACTATATTTAGTCAAAATTTGGGCCTTAAGCCCCAAAACATGCCTTGGGGGGATTCCATGTCCAATAGTTGTCCCCTTCCCCCTACCCTTTTTGTGTAGGTTCTAACCCCGTACAGAAATTACCTGCATATGAATTCCAAAACACAAAAAATAAACAATGCGAGAGAATAACACATAAAACACATTTATACAGAGATTTTCCCCTAGATCCCAAAATTGGGACTACCAGATTTACTTTCAATTATGTCCCTTTCAATTTTACAATACATGTTTATACATGCCGAAGCATTCAATACCATGGACCGAACATCACGTCCAAAACCATGTGCGAAAACCATGCACAAAACCATAGGTAGGTTTGCCCAACCTAATATAGGGTCCCAAAAAAAAATTCCTGGGGTGCTGCCCCAGACCCCATAGAGGGGGGCTACCCACCCCCCTCAAACCTCCCTGTGACCCCCTTGATGCGCAATCGTCATAATGAAGGGGGGGGCTTTGCCCCTCAGTTAACTAGATGGGCTAGTCGTGGAAAGAATATAACACAACCCAACATTCTCCCACTTGTTGTTTTCTTTCCACAGGCGGCCACAGGAGAGCTTAGTCATTTATCTAGCCTTGAAACACCCATTGTTTCTCTACACCAATAGAACTTCTCAAAGCTCACAGATTTTGTCAATGCATCTACAGTATTCTTCAAAGTGTCCACCTTTACCAACAACACCTTTTTGTCTTCTATCATATCCCTCACAAAGTGATACTAAACATCAATGTAAGCAGGGTTCTTTGCCAAGAAAAATGCTCTTTAGCTGTCACAGTTTATCCTTACAGCTCCCTGTACTAACCCCATACTTGAACACAATCTCTGCAACCAAACTGCTTCCTTGCTTGCATGAGTGGCTGCCATGTATTCTGCCTTTGTAGTTGATAGTGCCATTACAGATTGTTTCTTGCTCATCCAACTGAATGCACCTCCAAATAGGTTAAACACATACCCACTTGTAGATCTTCTTTGATCCAGATCTCTAGCCCAGTCTACATTAAAAAAGCCATGAATATCCAACACTCTATCCAATCTTGGTCTTCCCTAGTAGCACAAACCATAATCACTAGTGCCACGCAAATACATGAAAACCTGCTTCACTGCTGTCCAATGCTCCTTCTCTGGTTTTGACATAAACCTGCTTAATACTCCCACTGCATGTGCAATGTCTGGTCTAGTACAGACCATCACATACATTAGACTACCGATTGCACTTGCATATGGAACATGGGACATGTCCTCTTCCTCTTCTTGTGTCTTGGGACACTTTTCAACAGATAACGTTACACCTACAGGAATAGGAACCTTCACCAGTTTACTATCCTGCATATTAAACCTCTGCAATATTGTCTCGACATACGTCCTCTGGTTTAACTAGAGCTTCCTCTTTGCCCGATCTCTTTTAATTTCCATGCCCAAAATATAGTTTGCAACACCAAGATCTTTCATGTCGAATTTGGAGGACAATTGGGTATTCAAATCTTGGATAATTTCTTTTTCATTTGCAACCAACAACATATTATCCACATACAAGACTAGATAAATAACATGGTCACCAATTAATTTAAAATACACATAGTGATCTGCCTTACTTTTGGTGAAGCTAAGTCCCCGTATAAATGTATCAAATTTTTGATACCACATCCTTGGTGATTGTTTTAACCCATACAGAGACTTATTTAACTTGCATACCAGTTATTTCTTACCTTTCACCACAAAACCTTCAGGTTGCTTCATGTAGATCTCCTCTTCCAGATCCCCATGAAGAAATGTTGTCTTCACATCCATCTGTTCTACCTCAAAATCAAAAGCAGCAACAATAGATAGAAGTAATTTAATAGAAGCTACCTTGGCAACATGAGAAAAAATATCACCAAAAGACACTTGGGAATAACCTTTTACTACCATTCGAGATTTGTATTTCTCTACCTTTCCTTCTACATTTGTCTTCTTCTTTAACACCCATTTGCTACCAATGGGTTTCCTTTCAGCTGGCAACTCCACCAAATCCCAATCCTCATTTTTGTGCAAAGATTCCATTTCATCAACCATGGCCTCTTTCCAGAGTTTTCCATCCTCTGAATCTATTGCTTCCTTCACAGTTCTGGGATCATCATCAGTAAGAGATAAAGAAAAATTTGAACAGAAAGCAGATGGACTATACCTTTCTGGCTGCCTTCTTTCTCAAACTGATCATCTCACATCCAAAGTTTGTGGCTCTTCATCTTCTGATTCCTCTTCTGTTGTAGAGTCTGATTCTTCCTCCTTAAGCTCAAACTCTATCTTCGCAGGTTCCTTTGGTTGGACTTCATGTTTAATAACATCTTTCACCTCTCTCAACACCACATCTTGGCTGTACACAACCTTCCTTGTTACTGGGTTCCAAAGCTTATAACCCTTTAAACCATCCTTATACCCAATAAAGATGCACTTTTTAGATTTACTATCCAACTTGGTTCTTTTCTCCTTTGGAACATGTATATATGTATTACATCCAAATACCCTCAAATGTGAAAGAGAGGGTTTCTTACCAGTCCATACCTCTTGTGGAGTCTTATCCTCCAACGCTGATGAAGGTGATCTATTGACCAGGTAACATGTTGTCTCCACTGTCTCTACCCAGAATTCCCATCCTAACCTGGCACCACTGAGTATGCATCTCGCCCTTTCCATCAACGACTTGTTCATTCTTTCTGCAAATGCATTTTTCTCAGGTGTATATGGAGTAGTCTTCTGTCATGCTATACCACACTTCTTACAGAATTTTTCAAATTCCTTACTGCAAAACTCTCCACCGTTATCTGTCCTCAGCACCTTTATCTTCTTCTTTGTCTAGTTTTCCACTAGAGCCTTACATTCTTTAAACCTATCAAAGACTTCTGATTTCTTCTTAAGGAAATATATCCATGTATTTATTGAGAAGTCATCTATAAATGATACATAGTACACACACTTACCCAGTGATGGAACCTTCACATGTCCAAACACATCACTATGCACAAGCTCTAATATTTGTTTTTCCCTCTTACCACCAGAGGGGAAACTCACCCAGTTTTGCTTCCCATATACACAATTTTCACAGAAATCAAAATCCAGAGAGCTATTACTCATACCTGCTACCATACCTTTACCATGAAGTATTCGAAGGTCCTTCTCTCCAATATGTCCAAGCCTTTGGTGCTAGAGCATGGTCTTCTCTCCAGAGACCACTAGATTTTCTGCTCCACTTTCAATAACCACAAAACTGTTGCACCCATCAACAACAGTGCTACCTTGCAGCTTGTTTAGAGTTCCAATCTGAACTCCTCACATCAATACTAGAGCTCCCCGAACCATCTTGTAGGGTATCCTTCTCGAACATTGTTTTTACACCTGCATGATCCAACTTGCTTACGGAAATCAGATTTTTGGCCAATGCAGGAATATGTAGAACACCCGGAAGTGTTCTAACCCTTCCACCTTGCAACTTCAACTTTACTTTTCTGCAACCAACGATTCTAGCCTTCATGTCACCCTCCAAGAAGACAACATCACCATCATATTTCTCATACTCACAAAACCACTCTCTATGGGGAGTGAAGTGAAATGATGCACCTGATTCAATCAACCATGCCTCATGATCTACATATGTACTTGAAGAAGCCAAGTACACATCCCCACCTTCATCTGAGGTGGTTTTCACCTCTGTAGAAGGAGCATCATTAGATCCCTTTCCTTATCAGGAGCTTTTAGATTTACAGTCCCTTTTGTAGTGCCCTTCTTCTGCATCCGGCACACCACCTTTACAGGTTTTCCTGAAGTTAGATCTCCACTCGATGACTTATTTTGTTTCTATTTAGGATCGCCTAGTACAGACACGGCATCACCATTCTAGCTCTCCATATTTTTCCATCTCATCTCCTCCGTCAATAAGGATGAGACTATTTCATCAAACTACAAGGTAGTTGCATTGCTACCTATTGCAATAACTAGACTATCCCACGAATCTGGTAGAGAACACAACAAGATGATGCACTTATCTTCATCTGAAATTTTAATATAAACAGAGAATAACTGACTTACCATAGTATTAAATGCGTTTAGTTACTCTATCACCGAGTCTCCATCTTTCATCCTCAGGTTATACAACTTTTTCCGTAGGAACAGTTTATTCATGAGAGACTTAGATTGGTACAAAGTCCCTAACTTGTCCCACAAAGCCTTAGTTGTAGCTTCCCCTGATACATTCAACAATACTGAATCTGAGACACACAATCATATTGTGCTCTTTGCCTTACGATCCAAATTCTTCCATTCTTCATCGAACACTCCCGTTGGTTTAGTACCCAGATCTAGTGTGATCCACTGATCTTTATCCACCAAAAGATCCTCCATCTTGAGTTTCCACAACTCAAAAATCTAACCTTTAAATTTCTTGATCTCTATCTTTCCACTTCTCACCATCTTCTTTCACCACCAGAATCGATCCTGTAAATCTCCCACTGAACAGGGTCTACCACAGGCCCGAGCGAAACCCCTTAGCAACAAAGGCATCCCCTTGAAGCTAAAACAACTCTGATATCAAATGTCAGTTTTAACCCCGTATAGAAATTACTTGCATATGAATTCTAAAACACATAAAATAATCAATGCAAGAGAATAACACATAAAACACATTTGCACAAAGATTTTCCCCTGGATCCCAAAACCGGGACTATTAGATTGATTTTTCATTATGTTCCTTTCAATGTTACAATACATATTTATACATGCCGAAGCATCCAATACCATGGACTGAAAACCACCGCGTCCAAAACCATGCGCGAAAACCATAGGTAGGTCCGCTCAAGCTAATATATGGTCCAATTTTATTTTTTCCTGGGGCGCTACCCTGGACCCCGTAGAGGGGGGCTACCCACCCCCCTCAAACTCCCCCGCTGTGCAATCGCCACAATGAAGGGGGGGCTCCGGCCCCCCTCTAACCCCCCAATTAACTAGGTGGGCTAGTCGTGGAAAGAATATAACACAATGGAACATTTGGGTATTTACATCGATAAGCTAGAAGAGTGTTTGGAAACTACGGGTTGCAAAAGCACCAGGCTTGCTGGTATTATCATTACTCTTCTTCTTTATGCTGGTGATATCATTCTTATTGCAAGGAACCATGATGACCTAGTCAAGCAACTCAAGACTCTACATGTTTACTGCTCCAAGATGGGTATGACAGTTAATACTGACAAGACTAAAGTCATGATCATTAAATCCAAAAAGATCACCCATGGTAGTTTTATCTATGATAACCATTTCCTTGAGGAGGTTTCTTATTATAAATATTTGGGTATTGACTTTCCTCATAAGCTCAACTAGAATTATACCATCGAGAAACAAATTATTGGAGGTTGGAAATATTATTATGAGTTTGAAAACAATTGGAAGTCAGACGATCTTTACATTTGGTGTAAAAAAAAGGTTCCTCTTTGAACCTCTTGTCACCCTTGTTATCTTAGACAGATGTGAAGTTTGGGGGTGCAGTATATCTAGGGAGTCGTGAAGAAAGATCTAGATGTTCCAAAAATAATTCATAACCTACAACCTAAAGCTCAAGGGAAATACTCCCTATCCTATCTTCTTGACCAAAGCTGGCTTGTCCCCCATTGAAAGTGCGGCTATGTTTAGGTATATGATGTATAAGAATAAACTTCACAATATGGAATCCAAGAGGCTTCAAAAAATTTCTTCCACCTTTAGTCAAAACCCCACTTGCGCCTCAAGTGCGGGTGGCATCAGGATGCTCAGTCTTGGCTCCACCTTTGGGGGATTAAGGAGGATATCGTCATGGGAAACAAAGACAGTATCAAAGATACTATTACCTCTAATTTTAAGGACAAGTTGTGGGATACTAAGGAGCTGGAGGGTAAAAGGAAGCTAAGGTACTATAAGGTAGTGATTAACCCCACCCTCGATAATAAGAATTATCTCTCTATGTTGACTAACACTAAGAAGAAAATGAACATTGCTAGGATTAAAACTAACTCTCATGAGCTTCGAAGTGAGATTGGCCAATGGTATACTCCCAAGAATCCCTAGAACGATAGAATTTCTTAGATTTGTGATACTAAGAAGGTGAAAGATGAAAATCACTTCCTTCTAAACTGCCTAACTCTTGCCCACATCCGCTCTCAATTCCCTATCATCAGCCACACCTCCAATCTTCTTGACTTATTAAGCCAACCCAATTATAGTGACCTTGGAATGCTTCTTTCCTTGCTCTCTGATCATAGAAACAAGGGTTTGAAGGATAAAAATTAGACTTTCTTTTCTTGAGGTCCGATAAACCAGATTGGTCTTAGTGGAAGTTAATCATCATCATCATTATTAATGTTTTATCCGATGCAAACCAATTGATCTATACCTCATGAGTGGGTAATATAACTTACTATATATTTAATTTTGTAACCGGAATTATCCAATTTGAATCTACTAATTTATAGTACTATCCCTTGAGTTTCAAGCAAATATCTGGGAAAAATAACTGCATGATTCTTTACCTTACGAAGGGAAGCATATGTCTGTATTAGGATAAAAATGAAAAAATAAAAGGTTGTTTGACTCTTAATTACAAGATATTTCATGGAATAAGAATTGAAAAGCTCCTTACCAGCTAGTGGGATCTCCACAACAAACTTAGTATAACAAAACACATAAATCAAAGTGGAGATTCCTAAAACAACGAATGACATTAGGATTGCAGGCCCAGAGTGATCTTTGGATTGCAAGCTAGTTGGGACAAAAATCCCAGCACCAATAACAACGCCAATTCCAAACTAAAGAAAATCCCACCAATTTAGATTCTTCTTCATGTCATGCCCACTCTGAGCACGAACCTGAGCGCTTTCCAACTCAATCAAGGACCTCGCAAACAACCTGTCCCAAAATCTACTTCCAACTTGCTGCAGAGCATTGGAATAACTTTGCCAATTCCTGAAGGACTCCTCTGGCAGAAAATGTTGTTTGTTGACTTCCCATCCCCTTGCTTTTGTCATGTTTCCCACCTTCAATCAACACTAAACAGATTCAGGATTGATTCCCAACTCAGACTATATAGACTCAAAGCAAATTCCCCACCATTCAAAAGTAAGAGGAATTCCTGTGAGAGAAAAACAATGTATATTAAAGAGTATGGTTGTGAAACAAATTAATCCAATCTGAACTCATATACAAAATGTGAACATACAGATTCACCTCTCTCTTAGAAAACGAAACTGGATTCAATAGTCTAAATTATTGCCTATCAAATAGTCGACAACCGCACATGGAACTAGATTGCGCCCCATCAGATAGGCCATCTCCACAGGACTCGATACTGATTTCGTTTTCACCGTATGGACCACGATATGAGTCTTCAGCACCTGTATCTGAATCTGGATGAGTTTATATTACCTATTTTTATCGAGGAGGCTAAACTCGTGGTTAGAATTGAATAACTCAACTGCACATTATTTTGCTAGCAGTAGTTTATAACGCGACTTTTTGAAAGCTTTTTCGGCGGATTTTTCGGGTCAAAATCCGGCAGCAATTCATTGGAATTCCAAGTTTGATAGCTAGTTTTTGCACAATCAATGGCTCCCAGGGGTTTTTCAGGGCGCTGAATCCAAATATGCAGTTAAAAAACCATTTTAGCTGCTAAAAATCAAGATTTAACCTCATTTCTTCTGCCGGAATCTCCAAAATGTAGCATTATAGACAACTCCAAAACTAATTATATTTGGTGTATTTATTGCCCGAAGATGCACTCTCCAACTTAGTATGAAAGAGATGTTGGGATGTCTTGTTATGTTATGTAATCAATAATAATAATAATAGTAAATTAGAAATAAAATAAAACTAATTATATTTGGTGTACTTATTGCCCGGAGATGCACTCTCCAACTTAGTATGAAAGAGATGTTGGGATGTCTTGTTATGTTATGTAATCAATAATAATAATAATAATAAATTAGAAATAAAATAAAACTAATTCATGGTTGGCAGTTTTTGAGCTCTAGGTTTTGACAATCTATGGTTTTGTCAATAGTATTTTTATGTAATAAAATGGTTTCAGTGATTGATATACCATCTTAATTCAGAATTTGCATTGAAAGGATCAAATCTCTCAAGGTGCAAACCTCTTTTTGGGCATAAAATTTGAGAAAACTAATCTTAAAATTATTCATGGTAAATTTAGAATTATCACCCTTCTTTTCATATATAAATTCATAAGAAAATAAAATTATTTATCTTATAGTAAACAATTTCTTTTATTTAATATTATAGAATTAATAATGAAAAATATAATCTTAATAATATATCATCTCATAAATTTTAATAATAAAACATGAATTTTAATAAATTTAAAAAATGTGAATAAATTTTTTAACACCCATTTTCATTAAAGCAATTTTATATTAGGAATGAAATAATTTACATTGAAATCTCAAAATTTCTCATTTATATTAAACAATTAAGTAATTTAAATTTGAAATTTGAATTTCCAATCTATTTTAACCAAAAATTATAATTCCGTACCTAACTAACTTTTTTACCGCAAATGGATGCTAATAAGTTCCGGAAAAACTTTATAAACCTGAACATGAATTTGGAACTGGAATGGAAACATTTAACTAAACAAATGAAATATGAAATTTAGTAATACTTTCACCATATAAAACTTTACTATATCTGCTCACGGAGAGACCATCATTTATGAAAGAACAATGGTACAACCTAGGCTATAGTCGATGTACAAGCTAGTCTAACCATGCCCCACTGTTTAATGGTCGCGATGTTCACTCCTGAATACTTACTCCCCAAAAGAAACAATACTTTTCAAAAATATTAAAGTTCAATGTACATTCAACTTTTATAAATATCAAGCCCATGGTGTAGATAGCCCTTTGAATGGACAATTGATTGGACATTCAAAGCTGGAAGGTGGAAGAATCATGGCGGCAGGTAATTATAGGTTGCCTTCACGCTGAATGGCTTCCCTGAAGGATTTGAAGGTTGCAAATTTCAACCTGTCTTTACTGTTGTTTGAAGTGACATATATCAGATACTAATCTTAGTAGGAAACAGCGATGATGCTGCTGGACTCATCCATAAATCCGAGATGATGCGGCCAAATGTACGAAGATGAGATAAACCGTAAGTAAATGCCAAGAATTCCACGGCGGTCTCTCTATCTATTCAAACAAAATCTGCGTCCGAGTATTCCACATAATTGGCTTAATCTCCTATTGAATGATTCTTTAATGCCTTTTTAATTTTCTCTGCAGCATTGCTAAAGATTCCAGGTAACGGAACGACAATTTCTGTCAGTCAGACGCCTGTCTTTCAGTTTCTTTAAATTCTCAGTATTAAATTTTGGTTTAAAAAGACGTGAATACTGATATTTGCTGTGTATTTAATCGATTCAAAGATTTGTGATCGTTTCAAATTTTTTTTACAAGCGCTGTAAATGGTAATATTTGCTCTGAGGATTTAATCCAATAAAAGATCTGCCTTCACCGTTGGTTTTAAATTTTTCTATCTCGTTTGACGTTGCTTAAGGGTTTTTTGGTTTTTGTTTCGGGGGTAAATTTTTATATCAAATTTCCGTTTAAATAGTCCGGAATTGTGATATTATCAATTTAAAGATTTGTATTTTAGATTATTGCTTAAAAGTTCAGTGAATGTGATATTTGCTTTGCATGGACTCGAGTTAATGAAGACTCTTTAGCGTGTTTTAAATTGTACCACTGGTTTTGTATTCAATAGATTTAAAGATATGTTTTGCAGTTTGGCTTGTGGATTTTGTTTTATTTGCTGAGTATTGAACTGTTCTTACGTTTTATTTGGTATGAGTTCACGGGAACACAGTTGTCGCTGAGCAGTAAATAGCTATGACGTGAGCATTGGAAATTTAATGCCATTGGTACTGTAACATTTGAGCACAGCGACTCAGCAGCTGACGCGTGTGATATATTGAATAGGTTTCGTTCAAGACGCTTACAACTGCGTCAGAGCACTGGCAGAATTTCGGCGTAAAACGAAGGAGGCCCGGGAAAAGTCGGTCCCGTTCGGAATTTAAGATTCCTGATCCAAGTTGTTGAAGTCGTTGATTATTTATTTATAATTTTTCTATATTCACGGTTTTCATGGTGTGGACAGGTTGAAAATAAAAGTACATTGATAGCTGGACGCCGTGCTTTCAATAGACCCTGGACTCTGTTGTTAGTCATTGTAAAGAAAGCTGAAAATGATGTTTAGTAAAAGTCTGTTTGTTGCGTAACACAATAAAAATCGTGAGGGGACAACGGTAGCTGGGATAATCGCAAGGAGTGGTGGCTGGAGGTTGAGACATCGGGAAAAAGAACAAGGAGGCTTCCACTACTAAGAAGCTACAGTCGCACCTTTTTAAAATGTAGCTACAGTGGCACTTGTGAGATCATCTTCTTTAGGGAATGCATTGGAAACACGAGGCTGTTCTTCGAAATCGTACTGTTTGAAGATTCAGGGTGCCTTCTCCGGATCACCTGCGTCACCATAGTATCAGGAATCACAGAAATTGGTGAAAATAGTCCAAATCGTAAATATACGGTGAAATTATCTGCCCACATGGAAAATCTCCGGTACGTGCCCGCAGGAGAAAAATGATCAGGAAAGAAGGGTGAGTTCCTTTTGAAATCTGAAAGATTATAATACCAGTAGCGAATGTTTTATTTCTTTGGTCAAATTAAAGAGCAGATGAGGCGCAGAGGTCTTTGGAGGCCAACCTGTGTTATTTATTTTAAATATATTTTGTTTGGAATGTTAAATATTTCAAATGGACCCTCAATCTTCTTCCTCGAACAATGCCAGAAATTTTGGCCGATATATCTTTCTTCTACATGAAAGCAACAACAGAATAACAGGAATTTTCTGTTTGAAGGGTGGGTAAAGGGGGAAATTACGGAGGACGATATTGCCTATTTTCGGATTAGCAAATTCGTTCAAATCGATAGCAAATTTCTTCCAAATCGATAGAAAATTCCACATAGATTATTTCCTTTAAAAGGAAAATAGCAGTATATAGGCGGAAGTTTTCTGACTGCAAGGTGATACATGGGGCGAATTAACGGTAAACGGTAATATTTCAAGTTTTGAAACAAAAAAGTTCAAATCAATCTCTAGGTTCTTCTTCGTCTTGCAAATGCAGTACTTTTTCTGTAATTTTGGAGGAACAAAATAGTTCAAATCTATGGCGGATTTCTTGTTTCTCTTACATAATAGCAAATTAACCGAGAAATATTTCTTTATGTGACAAGAGAAGTTGGGAAGCATAAATTCATGGTTTAAAAAGTAAATGAAGTGACAAATTAACGCTTGATCGGTACTACTATTTTAGGATAGTTAAAATCGATGGCGTTTTCTTCCTCATCTGACAGTAGCAGCAAATTTAATAGTATTGTAAAGGAAAATATCAGTAGCGAAGCTGAATAGCTCTGTTTCAAAAGTAAAAGAAGGGCAAACTCACGGTGAAGGCACTTTATTTTTAGGAGTAGCATGATGGTTCAAATCGATAACTAATTTTTTCGTCATCTAACAATAGCTGAAAATAATAGAGAATATCGTTTATATAAAATGTCATCTAACAATAGCTGAAAATAACAGAGAATATCGTCTATATAAAATCAAATCTAAGCAGAGAAGCGAAACATCTCTGTTTGAAAGAAATCGAAGGGGCAAATCAACGGTGAAATGCTATTTGAAAATAAAAAATTCACGGAACTGTTTGTCCCAAAGAAAAACACTAAATTAATGGGAAATGCCCTCTCCATTTTAGGACACAGAGCAAGCAAATGTTGAAATTGTTTATGGAACTTAGTAGAGGTCCCGAGTTCAAGTTCCGAGCGAAACGTTGGAAAGCGAGGATAATTTTTTTGGTAACCATAAAAATCAGATGTCGGGTCAAATTTTCCTTTGATTTTCGAAATGTTGACTAATTAATGCCAAAGTAAGTTTCAACTCAAATGATGAAGTTCTGATAAATTTCATAAATTCAATGAGACTCTTTACCCGCTAATTACGGTGGTAACGCGGTTCATGTTTGCATAGTGTCTGTAAAGCTTTTAACCTTTACTGCTATTTTATGCAGAGTCGGAGAAGGCTGTGATCAGATATAGATACGAGGGAGCTTGACGGTTTATATTCGAGGCTCTATTGAAGGCATCTTATTCTTGAGAGACTGCAATGGCGACGCTGTCTTGGCTGTGGTTCGCTCTGTTTGCACCACTTGTAGTTCATTCCTCTGTAAAGAGCCCAATTCGTACATGTGCAGGAGAATCGGTAAGCTTCTTAGTGGCATAAGTACGTTTACAAGATTAGGTCTTTGAAATTCTATGGTTACTATTAAGATATCTTTAAATATCTTTTCATTTATAGGTTCCGGGTATTCTAGGCTGATTCACCAAGTATCTTGATGACAATGAGTTGCTTAATTCCGATTGTCAAAATGAAAAGCTAAGATGGATCTCAAAATTCAAATGCACTGCAGGTAATTGAGCAATCAAATTGGGAAAATAATATGGTACCTGCAAACTGTTCAAATACCATCCCCGAAGGTTCAGGCAACCACAGCGCATGGGAGATGCGCCCTTTTCCCTCCGAAGCTTCTTATCAAGTTCTTAATGAAACAAGAAGAAAGCTTGGTACTTTCCAAATATGTTCATTGTGCACTTGCTGTGGAGGCCGCCATCATCTTTGTTTACCTTCACCTTGCTGCTATGCTATCAACTGTAACATACCAAACAGGCCATTTGGACTTTGTTCCTTCACCCCAAAAACTTGTAATTGCTTTGGATGCCATCTGTAATGTCTTAAGTGTTTCTTTTCCCTTTTGGTATGCATTGTCACATGGGCAGGCGCCAAGAAGCCATTGCGACACTATGCATATAAGAAAGCTTAAGGACATGGTCTGTGATTAAAGGTATTGCAATCACTAAGGTGTTGTCTAGTATCCAGCTCTGTTCTCAGAGCTTTTGTTATTTTTTAAATTGGTTTGCATTATCTTTGATGCTTCTTTATTTGTATAATGCTCTCGTACGCAAGGAAGTCTTATACTGGAGCCAAGTTGGATCTGTTTTCATTTTGGAGATAAACTATATAATCTATATTGCAGTTTATGTAACTTATTAATTGCAGAGCATGAGTATGAGATTATTACAGGGAAATTTTCTTGGGATAAGGAAGGTCTTTTTTTCACGGACTGTGGCACCAGTATCGATTCTTAAGTTGAATAAGGGAAATTTTCTTGGGACAAGGAAGGGTTTTCTTTCCACGGACTGCGACACCGGTATCGATTCATAAGTTGAATCGGGGTAGAATTAGGAATGCAGTAGTCTATAACGCGATTTTTTAAAGCCTTTTCGGCGGATTTTTCCGGTCAAAATCCGGCAGCCATTCATTGGAATCCCAAGTTTGATAGCTAGTTTCTGCACAATCAATGGCTCCCAGGGGTTTTCCATGGCGCTGAATCCAAATATGCAGTTAAAAAACCATTTTAACTGTTAAAAATCAAGATTTAACCTCATTTCTTCCGCGGGATTCCGTCACCGGAATCTCCAAAAAGTCGCATTATAGACAACTCCATTAGGAATATTTTGGGTGGTAGTTATTTAAACTCAAATTGAATTGGAAAATCTGGATTGGTTTAATTTTTTGTTTGTTTGAAACATTAGATAATCTAGTTGACACTGTCTCTGTCAAAACCATGATACATTGAGAAATCAATCTATTAAAAAATCAACGACAATTTAATGTCCGAAATACCTTCAAACAAAGCCAATTTACAAGTCTGAAAAAAAAAAAAAAAAAGAAGAAGAAGAAAAACTATTCTAGCAAACTGCTTATGCGGGAATGTAGGAGTTGGATAGAGTATAATCTCAATTGAGCTTAGACATTTGGTGAAAAATGAACTGGAAACTGGAAAAAATCATAATGCATATAATATTTTTTTGCCCTGCGAAAAATTAGAGAGATAAATTGTGTATATCTATATTATGAGTAAAATATTTAAGTCCAATTGTTAAAACTAGCCAGAATTAGAGCCTTTTCAACGAAAACCCTGTTAGTTTTCAAATCTGCCTCAAATGGTAATAACTAATTTACTAGAGTTTATCTTAGTACGTTTGTTTTTGTGATGTGCAATGTGGGTAAGATTTGAACTTGGAATGTATCTTCTCGACATTATATCACCAAGACCAACTTCAATGAAAGTATGAACTTTGTGCTCTCTGACTTTCGTTCTGTCAATTTATTTCAGGAATTTCCTCTTTCGTTTTCAGATCTGTATCAACTGGTAATTGCTAATTTACTAGTAGCTTGTCTGAGTACATCTGTTATTGATAGAAGCATTGTGGGTTAAATTGGAACTTGGAATGTGTCTTGTCAGCGTTATGTCATCTATCCTAGCTTCATTGACACTATGATTTTTGACACTATGATTTTTGTGCTATTTCGCTCATCTGTTATTGATAGAAGCATTGTGGGTTAAATTGGAACTTGGAATGTGTCTTGTCAGCATTATGTCATCTATCCTAGCTTCATTGACACTATGGTTTTTGTGCTATTTCGCTCATGATAGAACCATTTAAGAAACTTTTTGGCTCATTATCTTGCAAGGCTGCCCATTTTTGCATTCTATTGCTTGAGCTTGAAAATATTAGTATTTTTTTCGTTGTAGGTGACCAGGACTAGTGTATTATTATCTTCTACATTCCCTTCCACATACTCTTAAGGTCTCTGCAATTCATCAATCATAACTTTTTGTTGCTATACACTGAAAACTTTTACAAGGGTTCTTTCCAGCAGTTGCACTGGAGTAAAATGGGAGAAACAACTGTTGGTTATGTTATGTTTAGAGATACACAGATACATTATATAGTAGTTCGAAAGAAAACAATGAAGTAAAGCATGAAATGTATGCACGAACATGCATTCTCCTCCTTTGTTTGGGCAAAAATGAAAAAAGTTCAACTAGCAGTATTCTACAGTACCTCTTCCCTATGCTATCTATTAAGAAGGTTGGATATGCGAAATAAATGGTCATCTTGGAATTATTTTGGGAACTATAAAATCCCTTTCTATACATCGCAAACTCCAAGATTATACAGTGGAAAATACAGAGACAAACTTCATGCCTGGATATAATTTTGGAAATTATAGTATCACTCAGTTGTTGCATCTAAGATGTTGGAAATTGTAGGGTCACTTAATTGCATCTGAGATGTTTGTATAGGAATCTGTTTTTGGATACAGAGTACTGTACGGGTTTTTAAGTTACAGTGAAGCCAAAACTCCTAAAATTAATGAGTGCAGACGACTACCTTAATAAATTGTGCTTTTGTCTCCATGGCTAAAAAATTTAAGTGTTTTCCATGTGTGTATAGTCTGAAGGGGTTTCTGTTCATGGGCAAGGGATTGGTGGACAAAAGGTCTAGTGCATTTGAGTGTAGGGACATTGTTTATTTGTTACCCTGCTTTAGTGGGTTGGGAGGTTTGCACCTTCCGTATCATGGAAAAAGTCCAGTCATGATGTGGCATGTATTACATTTCAAATTTAAAAGTTAAATTTCATTATGCTTTTTCCGTGTTCTTTGGTTAAGGAATCATATCAACAGTTAAAAGGTTTCAAGGCTTTGATTTCCATTATCACTGCTCAGTTTTGAGTTCCATACTCACTAAGATTCTGTGGAGGAAAAATAAACAGTGACAGATGCCAATGACGGGATATCTTCCGAACACCTCGGTTTGGAGTTATGGTCCAGGGTCGACATCAACTCGTAAAGGGGATTACGAGTCTGAATGGGCACCAATGTTATCCATTTACAGTTGGACTCATTAAAGAGGCTGTCAGTCTGAATAGAGGCCAATGCTATACATCTGGTAGTTGGATCATTAATTCTCTCAATAAAGGGTGTATATAAATAATGGCAGGGCCCTTATTCTTGCCGACTTGCTTTATAGAAACAGTAGTTTGGAGACAAATGCCCCTGAAGATGGTTAATCTACACATTTTCAACAACAGAGGTGACTCTACAGATCAATGCACAGATTCATCTCATGCAAAATATGATTGAAAGGTTGAATGAAACAATGGCAGTAGAAGTTGAAGCTGGAGCCCACAAAGAATGTGGAGTGGGACGGCAGTGTCAAGGAAAATATGAGATCATATAGGTCAGGTTTTGTTTTCTTAAACGACCGTGGGGACTAAAACTAGTTGAAAGGTTTTAGTCTATGGGTGCAGTACAGCCAACTTAATTTAATGGGACCCCCCAAGCTTTGAAATCCATGGAGGCGGCGGCGGTGGTGAAGACGCAAATTTCAGATTACAGATTATGTACGTCAAATGAGTAAGTGTGAACGTGTGTGCCGTGTTCATAGGCAAGTTTATTGGCCACTTGATGAAAAATAATGAAACGCGACCGGTGACTGAACGGGTAAGATGTCTTTTCTTCACGTTTGGTGTGGAATTGATGTTGATTTGGTATCTCCGTTGATCTAGGTCCCAACTTGAGTCCCTTTGGTCAAGATATATTTTTGATTGTTCCGGAGGTATACATTATAAACCTACTTTCTACGGCCCAAAGTTTTGAAGTTTCCACCTTCAGTCTTCTCACGCAGAATCCCGTCGCATCCAAATCTTTCCATTATTTTGTCTTTATCCAAATTTTCCTCATTATTTAAAAGTGTCTTTGCTGTGTCGCTTTCCTTCGTTCATTTCAACCTGCCCTCGCTTTTCCTTTATAATTACAATTTGCTTTTCGATATTTTCGTTTTCTTTTAATTTTCCCAATTTCCTTTTCGTTTTTCCCGTGCAACTGTTTTCAAATTTTGTTTTTTTTGTTTTTTTCCCTATTTTTCAACTAATCAATTAATCCTTTTCATATTTTTATTCGTCTATTTTTTGCTATTCTAATCATTCACTCTGCCTTTCTTGACTTTGAATCATTTCCCTCTCGTGTGAATGATTAGAGGGTCGTCTTTTTATTACAAGAAGATTGTTGGGAATGGTTTTTGTTTATTATTTTTTTCCCGTTTAGAGATATATAAAAGGAAGGAAGTAATATAATTATAGAATTTTTTTAATATAATTTGGAATGTATTTTTTTTTTATATTGTTAATATTGTTGTTTAAAAATGTATTTAATTTAGACAATTAATTTTTGAAAATAAATAATTTAAAATTGTGATTTTTTCAAAAAAAATTTATAAAATTTAAAATAAACTAAAAAAGATATACCTATTAATATTTATATAATTTAAAAATAACAAAAAAAAAAAAATATACCTATTATTTCATTTTAGTTATATTACAAGGCAGTCTTCCACACATCAGAGGGTTCAATTGGTACCTGGTGATATTCTAACTTGAAATTGATCTTGCTAAAATATTTTTCCCCATTGAGTTTTTCTAGGAAGTCATCAATCCATGGGATCAGGTACCTATTATGGACAGTGATCTTGTTGAGTGCCTGATAGTCAATACAGAGTCTCCAAGTTCCATCCTTTTGTACCAACATGATTAGGCTCCCATAAGGCAATCAACTTGGATGGATTTGACCTTTCTACACCAGGTCTTGAATCTGCCTCTTGATTTCATCGTTCTCTAGAACGGAGTGCCAATAGATTGGTCCATTGGGTAGTAGTGCACCTATGGTTAGATCGATGGAGTGCTTGACCTGATAGTGTAGAGGAACCCCTGCGAGTGAGGTGAAGATGTCCTCGTACTCCTCCATAACCTTGTCCATCTGTAGTTGTCATGCGGAGGGGCCCTATCTCGAGGTCGTGGTCACCATCTTCTTCCTTCCTTGAGGGTATATTATCAAGAAAATAAATTTCCCAATTTTGGAAACGAGCATACTGCATTGTTTTGCAGTAATCAAAGAGATGGTGCTAGGTGGTGCTACCTTTAGTATCCTGTACAACTTATTTCCCATAGTAACAATAACAGCACAGAGCCTTGATTCATACACAACATGTCGCTTCCACAAGTATGGTTTTCCTAATAATACATCCCAAACATCAAGGGGAGGAACATCATACAATACCGCATTCGTGAAGGGCTTGATGTTGTATGGAAGGCAACATTGTTGGCTTACACGAAGATCCTATCCTTGGTGAAGCCACCTGATGGTGTATAGTTGTAGATGTGCTGTGGTCGGTAAGCCTAACTGCTTAACGACTTGTGCTGAAATGAGGTTCTTTTGGCTCTTGTTGATAATGAACTATAGCAGGGATCCCTTTTGTTATGCTTCTTAACCTGCAAAAGATACCCAAATACAGAATATGCGAAGAAAAGAGACCGCGAACACAGAATGGCAATGACTTTATTATTCAGAGAGTAATGTTCACTTGCCTCTTCGAGGGGGCAACCTCCAATAGAG
>APFE031146746.1:68627-103638 GCA_000404065.3 Pinus taeda | reverse complement strand
TGCTCCATTTGTGATAGCCATGCGGACGTGTGAGAACCGTCAAATTTATGCATATCCAACTTGGGAGGTCGCTGACTGGGTGGTGGATGGATGTGCCAGACGTGAGGAGAGTGGCTAGATTCACCGTAATTCTATTCATTGCCATTATACCCCTCCTCTTGGGCTTGCTCCTTGCCCTTTGAGATAAAACCCTCTATCTGGAGACTTAGTCCGCGAAGCTGCTTTTGCATTCCCTCCAGATCTAGTCCGCGAAGCTGAGTTTGGATTTCCTTCACATTTTCTTCAAGTTTGTCCATCCTTTCATTGGCCATCGCTTGAGCTCTAGTTGCTACCATACACCGACCTGATGAAAAATTGGGACCGCCAAATTTTTTTTCACAATTAATTGAATGGTACCACCATGCTTAGCTCGTCGTCCTGATTTTAATGGGCTAGATTACCAATAAGCGCCCTGGAAGATCTCAGACTAACAGAGTTTTACTCTTTGATCAATATTGCAGTCGCCGAATCCTCAAAATGTCAATGTGGCCAAAAGTCCTGCGACAATTATGCCCTGGTATAGGAACCTTTCACAATGACTCTGGTCTGGTGGATCTGAGAGATCTGAATGGCGGATCGGGTAGCACTGGACGGCTGAACTGACTGCTTCTGCAGATCTGATGAATCTAATAGATCGGAATGGCTGATTGGGATCGATGTCTGTTGCTGTTGCACTCCTTTGCTCAAGCGGATCTGGAAGAGATGATGATTGAAAAAAGAGAACTAGGGTCTTGAGGAGTGTCAGGTGCTACAGATCGCAATATACATAAGGGTCTGGCAGTGGTACTCGGCCCAATGTTTCAAGGCTCTAACTAAGGAGGGTTGACCGTACCCTTAGCCGTACCACCCGACTACCCTATCGTATGGGCGAGTAATCTCTCTGAGCGCTGTTCTCGGTGTACTGTAGCCGCAAGACGGCCGACGGTTTATCTATGGCAAGGTTTTCAGGGAGCCTATGGGGCTTCCGATATACCCAGAGGGTACGTGGGAGACAGTCCGTGCGCGGTTCTGTCTAATGCGCTACTACTCGAAGGGGTACCCACAGGTGTTACAAGGGAGTCCAACAGAGGTGACCACCTCTTGTATTTCCTACGCGCATGCCTCCTCAAATCCGCAGATTTATGCGCTCAACGACAGATCCCGTGGTTTAAAGACGCCGGAACACGTCTCGAGCCAAAAAAAAAAAAATTGCTACAAAATGGAGATCCCACCGGCCTTGGAAAGTGCTCTGATACCACTTGTTATGCTCTTAACCTGCAAATGATACCCAAATACAGAATATGCGAAGAAAAGAGACCCAAAACACAGAATATGCGAAGAAGAGATACCCAGAACACAGAATAGCAATGATTTTATTATTCAGAGAGTAATGTTCACTTGCCTCTTCGAGGGGGCAACCTCCAATAGAGCAGAGCTCAATTACCAAATAAGACACGATACTCCTCGCAGGGAGTTTCTATTTTTTATATATCACTCATACGTGCAATACCATGGGCCAATACCGCGGTATTACTAATACCATCTATCTAATACTACGGCCCATTTGCAACTAACTGTGGTTCCGTTATTAATTGCGGATTAACCACTTACAATTATTAATATGGGCTTTATTGAATCTTGACTATGACGTGGTCCCATTACATAGATAAGGGGGTTAGGGTGGGACCCTAACACACAAGACATTCTGGTCCTCTCTAATTACAACATATAATGGGGAGCATGCGGTTCCCTTTGTTGTCGCTTCAACTCGAGAGTAGAACCCCCTAATTTCCTTATGAATACATTGAAAAGAAAAATTTGGGATATCCCCCCTTTGACACTGTTGAGGTTTCATGGATGGTCTTATCATCTTTGCATGGCATGGAGTAGGCCGTTGGTAGATCACCTCAAGAGTTTAATATTGAAAGATTTGGGGTACCTTGTTCTCAGATCGTCGGGCTTACGTGTATGGTTCTAATGTCCTATCGCTTCTATTATTATATTTGAGAGGTGCGGGTTCACTTTATTTGATGACACATCATCTCGAGAGTTTAATCTCAGAGGATTTCACTAGGTGCTCTAAACAAATTTTCGAGGTTTGAGGAGCAGGATGGAGATTTCATTCATCCACTGCATCCACTCTTTCCTATCAATGTTTTGTCTCGGGATGAAGAGTCCCCAGAAGTTTAAGCCCAAGCCTCCTTTAGAAACCTCTTGGGTGGTGTCAACTCGAAGTGATGTTCCTCGCCCCATTACAACCCTTGCCCAATGACTCTTTGACATGTGTCAAAGGCTTATTGCCTGCGTGGGTTCCACCAGTGCCACCTCAATTTAGTGTCGATCAATTATTTAGTTTAATGAATTATATGTAAGCTTCCCCATTTTGGACATGGTCCACTATATCAAAGATAATCAGAGTTTTATTAAACTAGATTAGGCCCTCTAAGCCACATCTCTCCAGATGTAAAATCTTGGGAGTTCCTTCCATAGTTCTCTTTGAAACCTTTGAGATTCTATGCAACACCCTCTCCTCCTTGGTCCACCCAAGAAACCTGCCAGTCGGGGTAAACACGCGTCGAGAGAGGCTACTATAAGGGATTTAACTTCCTTGGTGACCTTAAGGAAATGGAATTGACGGAACATATCAAACAAACCCATCCACATTAGCGATAACACCCTCAGGAGACATGTCAGCCACTCAAACATCCTGTCCCCGAGTCCCACTGATGATTTAAGCTTTTTAACCCCTGGTCTATTTCATGTTATAGGCATGACAACATCCAACAACCCAAAGTCGCCCTCATAGGCCTATGTGTCAGAGATTGTGGACTTTTCTCAGTAGACTGGTGCGAATGACCCCGAGATCTGAGCTTCTTTTCTAGCCTAGAATCTCAGCGTCTACCCAGAACTTACTACAACCTTTAGAATCCATCAAAGACATGATAACAATGATGATAAATAAAAAATCAACTTCAGGATTAGGCCTGAGCATCCATAATCGGGATTGACATTCCATCAAACACTTGGTATTAATGCAACCTACAGGTCTAGGATACAAGACAGAGCATAAATAACTGAAATAACTTGTGAAACATAACTATAAGGATCACCTCCTTCTCCATTGAACTATTATATCATCAATTAGGTCTTGTATCCATCCATTTAATAATTACAGGTAAATACATGAAACCAATCATTTACCTATGCTTATAACCAACATAAAACGATATAAATATCAGAGATATGACAGTCATTAAAGCCACGTATAAACCAGTGCAAAATTAAGAGAACTTAGCTTTTACTAATCACAGACAAATCCGATTAGGTTTGAGACTTCCATGTACCACCCGACCATAGACATGGTTGAACCAAATCCCTCTTTCAGCCAGTCACCCCCGTGCCATATTCCAAGCATGAATGTGGGATATCATAGAATAAACAATCTAAGAACAACCAAGGGAATCTAGAAGTTAAACCACCTCCACTTTCATCAAACCGTGATCACACCAAAATTGGTGCTCCGATCACAACCAAACTGAACTTGGAATGCCATCTGGAATCCATCGCTTTCCTTGAGGAATTTTTTGTTCCTTGTCTCTCAAGCTTCACTGCAATCCAGTGCTAGATCACTAGGCCCTAAACCGAGACCAGTGTCTTAGGTTTTACCGCAATTCAAACTCGAACCATGAGGCCCTAAACCGAGACTTCTCTATCAGGGTTCACTGTGTATCCCACCAAAATCAGTCAAGGGATTCCTAGTCCTTTGGGTATGAACTTTGAGACCACTTCCACCCCAGATTCCGAAATCCATCCGACAAACTAAAGCTCAAAATCGAGATAAAGATCTCAACATACCATGGCATCTGGAAACATACACCAACATGCAAATCCATGCATGTCCAAACCAGCTAGGAAATCACACATGCAAAAAGTTATGTGCAAGTATTCTTGTCGAAGCTTCTTGATCCCACTTTTTTTCTTTGATCTTTGCTTTCCTTCCTTTCCCTTTGCTTGCTTTTCCTTCTTTGATTCCAAAACTTGAGTGCTCTAAGAAAACTCTAAGTGACCAAGAGTGAGAGAGAGAGAGAGACAATAATGAGAGAGATCCAAACTTGAGTTGACAAAAGGTTACCAATTGATCCTCAGAAACCTTTTCATTAATGAGGCCTATATTTTCTTCAGTTTCCTCCTCACATGCAACCTATGACTTTTCACCTTACTTTTCTCTTAATTTTCTTTATTTTCATAAATAAATGTGCCAAAAAATGTCTTTTGCCTTTTAATGCCTTTGTCAATTTCCTTAGCCAAAACACACATCCAGTGATGCCCACTAGGATATCTTTGCCCAACCTTCAGCTTGGAATAAGTGTTGCTTAACTGTGGTCTTATTTTCTTTTATTAACTTTTATTACATGAGATTTTCACCAGGGCTATTACATTCCAGACCTTCAAAGTCATCTATAGAAGGACTATACTCTAGACTATGCTTGTAACATATTCCCTATTAGCCGTAACCTGTATTAAGAAAACAAGAGACAATTATTAATCTAACCCAACACCCAAGGTACCAATTATGGAGATGGGGTCTAAAATTTTTGACCTTTCTCGAACTCTTCAAAACTTAAAATAGACAATGCTATTTTATTCATCTCTTTGTGACCTTTCTAATGGAATAAATGATCTGACTTTCAGATCAAAAGATAGGAGTTTTCAAAGACTTCGACTAATAATAATTTGCCATGTCATCAAGGCTATCGATGTGGCACCTATGTGGTGCTTACATGACCATGACTGTCCAAGTCACAATAATGTCACTTCTCGACTCGTTAAGGTTAATGATATAATATGGAGCCTTCGCTCCCCCTCAAAGGACTATGACTATATGTGCATACACACACACATGCACACATTATAGTCCTCCCTAATTACACCATATAAAGTGGAGCACGTGAGCCCCTCTCTTGTCACTTTACCTCGAGAGTACAACCCCAAGATTTCCCTCTGCACCCATTCAAAAACAAATCTAGGATATCACACCTTTGTCGCTGTCGGGTTACGTGTTGAAGTTTCTAAGTCTACTTAGTTAGAAACCTTCGTGCACTTTATCTGATTTATTCCTACCTACTTGTTAGGTTACTTAATAAGTTATTTACAATGTAAACACTGAAAATAAACACCAGTGCATGCTAAACACATTATAGATCAACAACTAAAAGAAACAAGAACAAATACACCACATGACACCATTATTTTTGGACCAATGTCCCCGGAAAACCCAATGCGGGAAAATCGGTATAATTATCTGAGGGTTTTATTATTAAGCAATATCAGAGTACAATCTGGGTGCCGAAACTGGCCTACCCAACAGATAATTTCCTTAGCAGCTATACCTCACAATTTGAGAGAAATCTCTTGGCTGAAACCCCATAAATTTCTTCTGGCATCTCTTCAGCACAAAATTGCTCCTTCAACCCCAACGTATGCCCAAATTGAAGTACGTTAGCCCCTCTTTGTCTCACGTTGGCCCTGCATCAACCTTTCTTGGCTTGTGTCAACCCTAGGAGGCCTTGTATGAGCTCTGGGAGCCTCTGCATCAGCTGCGCTGGCCCTTATGGTGCTCTGCGCAGCACTTGTCTGCCTCTGCGTAGCCTTGCGTGAGCCCTTGCTAGCTCTGCGTCACCCTCCTTGGCTGTTGCGCTGCTCTCTTGACACAATTATTCCTTCTTTGTTTCTTTGTACTCAATGCCCCTCAGCTGCTCTCCCGATCATTGATTCTATCTCTCTTAGCAAATCCCGCTCTAGAGAATAGAATGACTGATCATTTGGTGTATTCTCCAAGTGACCCGCAAGTCTCCTCTTATACTTTTCCTATTGACATATAAACGACCGAGATTAAGTCCCTAATCAACGGTTAAGATCAGATCTGGCTTGATCCATGTTTTTTGGACCATTCTAACGCGGATTTATATTAATACACATTAATGTTTTATTTTCCCTAAGTTTAGACTTATGGACTCCATTAAAAATATTAATTATTTTAATATCCCCTGATTTGTTTAGAATCTGCGCAAACCTTTTCTGGGTATTGGATACCTCATGTGCCCCAACCTCTCCACGAAATTTCGTGGCTAGAGCACATCCGATGCTACCCCAAATCAACACTCCCTCTTAGCAAGGACTGTGCTCTAGCAATACTCTTCACTGAGTATTACTCTAATCATTCGGCATCAGTACTTGTGTTGATGCTAGGCCTTCCTGCCCAACATCCTTTGCATCTTGTACTGCTGCCCATGGTTCTGCCACTACCACCGCTGCATATGTAGGACAACTCCCTCTACATCTGTGTTGCTGTTGGTCCTTTCTCCCAGCACTACATCTGCACTACACCTCCTCTCATTATGCTGCATTGTGTTGCCCACCGCTGCACTGCAACTCAGTTACTGAGAAGTAAGTAACTGATCTCCCAATATGACCTCTCTGTGGGGCTAGAGACACCCACTGATGCTGAATCTCCCTCTGCTGCTAACAAGTGCTCCCTCCTGACATCTGTTTTGCTGCAACAACTCCTTGTATCTTGCATTGTTGCACACCTCTTTGTGTCATCCTGTACTGGTGCAACACTCTTATGCCTCTCGCACTGCTGCAGCCTGGTAGCCTCCCGCTGTTTCGACACTTCTGCACTGTAGCTCTCTCTGCCGCTTCGTCTGCATCCGTCTCTACCCGACTCAGCGAGTGTTGTTGCTCCTCTTCGGGGCCCCCGTAGCAAGGTCTAATCCAAGAGGTTGGGTACCTCGAGGATCCTACCCCTCGTCGTCTGTATTCTTCTTGACTACAGCTTGATGTCTCCCCACTTCCGCTCAAGTGGTGCGTGTGCACTCAATTGGCATAGTTATCGTCTATCAAAACTTCTTTCTTTGTTCATGCTAGTGTTGCCTTAGTCTCGGAAGACTCTCCCTTACTCTTCTTGCTTGGGCACTAGGTCACATAATGACCCATCTCCCCACAGTGGAAGCACTTGATCTTGGAGAGATCTTTCTTCTTTTTCTTCTTCTGCTTTCCCTCAGATGCTAGGGCCACATCCTCCTCCTCCTGCTTGACCTTGATCCCTTTGCTTTTGCTACTTTTCTTCGACTGTCGTTTGATCTCTTCCTGGCGAAGAGCTGCCCACATATCGTCCCAAGGTGGGAGAGTCCCTCTACCCAGGATACTCTGGACAAACACTTCCCAATCTTTTGAGACAACATTCAGGGCTACCCTCACCATAAGCTCTTGATCCAGCGTTGCTTCTATAGCAGTCAACTGGTCTTGGATCTCATTCAGTTCTCCGAGGAAGGTGTCAATCGATTGACCCTTCTTCATCTGATACGAACTCATTTGGTTCTTGAGCAACATTCTTCTCTGCATAGAAGTACGTTGGTAGAGGTTCTTGAGAGCCTCCCACGTCTCAACTGTCGTTTCCTTTTCGGCTATATGTGGTACCACATGATCTTTGACCCCATCAAGGATAATGCACTTGGTCCTTTCCATCGCCTCTTTGTACCTCTCATTTTCATTGGGGTCGACTAGGACAACTATAACCTTCAAGGCGAAGTTCTTGGCACAATTCTTGTCAAGCACTAATAAGATTCTAGCCTTCCAGACTGCGAAGTTCGATGCTTCGTCCAGTCTATCATGGTCTCTTACCTCATGTAGTGCCATGACGCTCCTCTACTTCCCTCCTGGAAGTTCTTTGTTTGACTCCTCTGAGTCTCTATTTCCCGTCTAGAAGTTCCTTTCTGGACTCCCTCTAAGTTTTTATTTTTCTCCTGGAAATCCTTTTGCCGCTTGTCGAGATGTCCCCTACTCTGATCGTTTTATGCAACTTCACTACTGATCCAGGTTCCTCGGTAAGAAACCCTTGGTAACAACTCCTCTGGCCCTGCTCTGTCAGGCATTGTTCTGACTATAGTACCTCACCAGCTCCACTCTGTAATATTTCTGCAGCCTTCTAGACTCCAACAACTGCCTCATTGCGAATTGTGTTAGCCCCTCTCTGCCCCATGCTGGCTTTGCATAACCCCAGATGGGTCTGTGTCAGCACTGGGATGCCCTGCATCAGCCCTCTGGCCCTCTGTGTCAGCAATGCTGGCCTCTCTGAGGCTGTTCCCGATTTTTTCTGTGTGGCTCTGGCTGGCTTTGCGTCACACTTTCTTGGCTTCTGTGCTGTTGGAAACAACTTCTATCACTTCGGGACAACTTTTTTCTGTTGCTATTGCTCTGCTCGGCTGATGTCTTTTAGTCCTCCTATGATCTGCAATCACCCTCCGATACCATGTTGAAGTTTCTAAGTCTACTTAGTTAGAAACCCTCCATGCACTTTATTTGATTTATTCCTACCTACTTGTTAGGTTACTTAACAAGTTATTTACAAAGTAAATACTGAAAATAAACATCAGTGCATGCTCAACATATTACAGATTAGCAACTAAAAGAAATAAGAACAAATACCCCACATAACACCATTATTTTTGGACCAATGTCCCCGGAAAAAACCAATGCGGGAAAACCAATGCAGCGATTTGAGGGTTTTCTTATTAAGAAATATCAGAGTACACTCTGGGTGCCGAAACCAGCGTACTCAACAGAGAATTTTCTTAGCAACTATACCTCATAGTTTGAGAGAAATCTCTTGGCTGAAACCCCGAAAATTCCTTCCAGCAGCTCTTCAGCACAAAATTGCTCCTTCAACACCAGTGTTCGCCAAATCTGGACTGTGTCAGCCTGTTTCTGTCTCACGTTGGCCTTGCGTTAGCCTTTCTTGGCTTGCGTCAGCCCCAAGAGGCCCTGCGTCATCTTTGGGAGCCTCTGCGTCAGCGGCGCTGGCCCCTCTGGTGCTCTATGTAGCGCTTGGCTGCCTCTGCGTGGCCTAGCGTGAACCCTTGCTGGCTTTGCGTCACCCTCCTTGGCTGCTGCGCTGCTCTCCCGGCACAATCTCTACCTCTCTGTACTCAATGCCCCTCAGCTGCTCTTCCGATCACTGATTCTATCTCTCTTAGCAAACCCCGCTCTAGCGAATAGAATGACTAATCATCTGGTGTATTTTCCAAGTGACCCTCAAGCCTCCTTTTATACTTTTCTTGTTGACATATCAACGGTCGAGATTAAGTCCCTAATCAACGCCTAAGATCAAATTTGGCTTGATCCATGTCTTTTGGACCATTCTAACACAGATTCATATTAATACACATTAATATTTTATTTTCCCTAAGTTTAGACTTAGGGACTCCATTAAAAATATTAATTATTTTAATATCTCCTGATCTGTTTAGAATTTTCCCAAAACCTTTCTAGGTATTGGAGATCTCATGTACCCCAACCTCTCCACCAAATTTCATGGCTAGAGCAAACCCGATGCTACCCCAAATCAACATTATGTGGATGGTCCCACTACCTTCCCCCTTTTATCATCTTCACATGGCGTGGAGTAGACTCTTTCTCAATTGCCACATCACCTCGAGAGTTTAATCCTAGAAGTTTTCCTTTGCGCTCGTTCTAAAAGAGCCAGGGTACCTTGCTTTGACATTGTCAGGGTTACATGGATGGTCCCTCTACCTTCTCCCTCTTATCATCTTCGCATGGCTTGGAGTAGACCCTTTCTCCGCTGCCACATCACCTTGGGGGTTTAATCTTGGAAGCTTTCCTTTGCGCTCATCCAAAAAGATCCCGGGTACCTTGCTTTGACATCGTCGGAGTTACATGGATGGTCACACTGCCCTCTCATTATTATTATATTCTCGAGGTGCATGTACCCCTTATTTGATGCCACATCATCGTGATAGTTTAATATTGGAGGATTTCACGAGGTGCTCAAAACAAAATTTTCGGGGTTTGAGGAGTGGGATAGACATTCCCTTTGTTAACTACAATCGCTCTTTTTTGTCAAATTTCTCCGTCTTGGGATGGAGAGTTCCTAGAAGTTTAAGCACAAGCTTCCTTTGGAAACCTCTGGGGTGACGCCAGCGCGAAGTGATGTTCCCCGCCACGTTACAACCTTTGCCCAATGACTCTTCGACAAGTGGAAAAGGCTTATTGCCCCCATGGGTTCCATTAGCACCACCTTGATATAATCTCAACCAATTATTTATTTTAATGAATTTTGTGTGTTTTTCCCCCATTTTGGACATCGTCCACTATATAAAAACGCAATCAAAGTTATATTAAACTAAGCGGGCCCTCCGAGCCATGTCTCTCCAGATGTAAAATCTCGGGAGTACTTCCCATCATCCTTTTTGAAACCTATAGGGTACCAAACCTTTTGGGTCATCTATAGGACTATACAGTAGACTATGCTTGTAACATACCCCCTACTAACCCTAGCCCCTACTAAGAAAACAAGAGAGTAACTACGTTGACCCAACCCCCATGGTTTCAGTTATGGAGATGGAGTTTAAAATTTTTGACCTTTTTCGAACTCTTCAAAACTTAAAATGGTCAATACCATTACATTTGTCTTGTTGAGACATTTTCAATGGTATAAAGTTCATCTCGATCCAACCTTCAAATCAAAAGATTGGAGTTGTCAAAGACATCGTCAAGGCTAGCCACATGGCAGTGATTTGATGCCCACATGACCCTCCAAGTTACAATAATGTTAGTCGTTGACTCGCTCATGGTAATGATATAATATGGATGCCCTACCTCCCTTAAAGGGTTATGGATTCACACACACACCCACACACGCACACACACACATATATAATGTGGAGCATACAATCCCCTCCATTGCCACTTCACCCACGGACCAGAACCTCGAGATTTCCCTTTGTACACATTAAAAAAATAATTTTGGGATATCCTCCCTTTGACACTCCCGGGCTTACGTGGATGGTCCCACTTCCTTCTCACTGCTATCATCTTCATATGGCTTGGAGTAGACCCTTTTCAGCTACCACATCACCTTAGGAGTTTAATTCTGGAAGTTTTCCTATTTGGGGTACCATACTCTAACATCGTCGGAGTTAGGTGGACTATCCAACCATCCTCTCCATCATATTATTCAATGTTTTAAAACTTCGACTCCGACTCCGACTCGGCCGAGGGTCGACTCCGACTCCGACTTCGACTCGGTATCGACTCGGCCAAGGGTCGACTCCGACTCCGACTTCGACTCTGTATCAATTTGGCTGACTCGATTTCAATGACTCAGTCGTTGTAAAAAATACATTAAATATATATTTTTTATAAAAGCACATAATTTTAAAGATTTTCATTCATGTTTCCAAACACACAACATTAGAATATAGATAGAAGACAACATATGATCAAAGTAGGCTCATGAATATATCCAATATATCAAAATGGCATCTAGTGCACTGTCCAATACATACACGATGTTGATATGGAGATCAAAACAAAAACACATAACCAAGGAGGCTATAAATGGCCTCTACAACAAAAGTCTGTGACCAGCACTATTGGCAACTGCTAGAGTTGCCAACATCATCTGGCTCAGTGTTACTTGGGAGCGGGAGCGAAAGTGGGGAGCGAGAGCGAAAATGGGAGTGGGAGCGACATTTTCAGAAGCTCCTGGTTTGGGAGCGAATCCTAGAGGAGTTCGACAACCAATGTCACTAACATCAAGGTACATAGAGGGATTGGTGCTCTTGATTAAATACGAGTTCCATACCCTAATACATGACAAAATTCAATGGAAACATTGCAATCCTCCAATCTTGAAATCCTGAAAAACTGATAAGTCTGCTGGATTTTGAATGAAATCTAAAACTCTACTTTCTCCATATGAAATCCAATGAGGCCGGAACCACTCTCAAACATCCTGAGTCATTTCATGGTAATGTTAAAAATTTAAGTAAAAGGATGAAAATGAAGATTAAGGAGAATGTCACTTTTATTTTAAGAATTTAACATTAACATGAAATTTGAATAGCATATCAATACTAGGAGAGGGAATGGACCCCAAATAGCACTTAACCAATTTAGAAAACAGCTTGGAGTCCTCAACAATAAGCTAAATGTTAAAAAGTTAAAAAAAATTAGAAAAATCCCTCTTTTTTTTGGGTGACTGGCTGGATTTAATGACTCGGCCGAGTAGATGTGGAAACGGCTGAGTTGGTAGAGTCAGCCATGACTCGGCCTCCTGAACCATTTCTCCACCGAGTCATATTTCTGGGCAATGAAACAGATCAACTTGGCCGTTTCCGTTCCGAATAGACTGAATTTTAAAATTATGATATTATTATATTTGAGAGGTGTAGACCACCCTGACTTGATGCCACATCATTGCGAGATATTAATCTCAAAGGATTTCAATAGGTGCTCGAAACAAAATTGTGTTGGGGTTTGAGGAGTGGGATGACGATTCCCTTTGTAAACTACAACCACTCTTTTTTGTCATGTTTCTCTGTCTCGGGACGGAGAGTCCTTATAATTTTAACCGCAAGCCTTCGTTGAGAACCTCCAAGGTGATGTCTGCCAGATGTGATGTTCCCCTCCATGTTACTACCTTTGCGCAATGGCTCTTCGACATGTGTCAAAGGCTTATTGCCCCCATTGGTTCCACGAGCGCGACACTAATATAGTCTCAGCTAGTTATCTAGTTTAATGAATTATGTGTAGGCTTCCCCATTTTTGGACATGGTCAACTATATAAAAAGAAAATCAAAGTTATATTAAACTAGGCGGGCCCTCCAAGCCACGTATCCTTGGATGTAAAATTCTGGGAGTTCCTCCCATTGCACTCTTTGAAACCTCTGGGGTACTAGATCTCTATCGTCGTTTATGGGACTATACATTAGACTGCGATTGTAACATAGCCCCTACTACCCTAGTGATCTAGATTCTCTAAGCTACTAGATTAACCAAGATCTTTCACTTCTGTGATGTTAGCATAATTGCATGTGAAAGATTATAAAAAAACCACATGTGCATATTTTTAAGAAGATGAAACATAATGACAGCCATTAAATTAAAGAACACACAGAAGTTGATAACGGAGTTCACCCAGTGTGGGTTGTATCTCTGGGCTCTCAAGAGTGGGGAGGCCGATTCATTAAATGCTACAATACGATGATGAGTACATGGTTCATTATTTGTCATTACACGGATAAAATCCTTCAACTAGAGTGGCATTTCTCTCCACGAGACATTCCCTATAAGAACTCTCACTCATATGGGCCTTCTTTTAACATGACAAGATATCAAATTTTCACATGAAGTGGCATACAAGTATCGTCCAACATAATGGTAAACATGGATCTCAACATCAATCATCATCTCGGCAAATTAAAAGAAAAACATAGCATCATTGCATCATGTACCTCCACTTTTGGGGATAGCTTAAAAATGCACAACTCTGCTGAAGAAATGGACTACATCGTTGAATTCACGGCTCGAAATTGTGTCAAATGATTGTAAACTTGACCCCTTTCCGACATCGTTAATTATGGGCACCTGAGAATCTCAAAGATTCCCCTCACGATTCCTTTCTGGAGATTGCCGAAAAATCCACTGCTTGGTTGATGAATCTAACTTCAACACTGTGCTTTTTGCAAAAAATGAGTATAAATTCGGCCTAGTTCTGACACTGTTAAAATGTGGCCCTTAGGGAATATTTTAGATTCTTCACGATTCCACAAAGATTTCTCTTTGCAAGTTGACTAAAATTACGCTTCTTAGATCAGAAAACCGATCACGCCATTAGTCTTCTGGGGAAATTTTGGTTCGTTTGAGTATAAAGTTGGCATAATTGTGTCAATGTGAAAATTTGGTTCTAAGGAAATCTTTTAGATTTCTCATGGTTCTGCAAAGGTTCTTCTCTACAAGTTGACTGAAGATCTACTGCTTAGATGAAAAAATTGATTACACCATCAGATGCCTTGCGGAAAATTGAGAAAAATGAGTATAAAGTTGGTATACTTTTGTCTTTGTAAAAAATCAGCCCTAAAGGGAATCTAAAGATTCCTCCCCTACATAAGAGAATATTCTTATTGAACTTTGTGCTAGGGATGGCCCTGTCCCTACATTGGGTTTCACACTCGCTCCTCTGTCCTCTCACTCGAATGAGTAGTACTTTGATTAAATGAGCGTGGTTGAGAGAACTTACCAAGTCCTGGTCGTTTGGTGTAATGGCATAATTAATAAATAGTTGTTGGAGAGGGTTGGTTCAAAACACGCGGCTCTAATTTTGGACCTCCTTTTTTATTTGAAGTTTGGCATCATTTTATTTTTGGGTTGTCAGCAGTGCACTGACTAGTGTGGGTCTGACTCCCTCCGGTCCACATCCAATGAATGTGATATATTTATGACATTAGGGGTTGGTTGTGTGGTGTATAATTGGGTACGCTTGTGGGGTGCACTGATTGTCATGGCCGGGTAGTGTTGATACTTGCTGATCCCCTCAATATAACATGGCCATGTGGCCATTGGTCGGGCGGCCCGCAACCCCAACCTGTTAACTTGGGTTTTATTTTATATATCACAATAATTGTTGGAGGTGGGGTTGCTACCCCACATTCAATATATATATATATATATATATATATATATTAAAAAAACATATTGGTCAAAAAATTTTGAGTACAACTTTGGGTTTACTGGACAAATTAAAGAGGTGAAAAATTCACCTGTTTCGATTGTTGGAATACGTTGCCAAAAGTGCCAAATTGTTGCCTTGTTAGTGGCTGCCAAGTTTAATCGAACCTCCAAATTTGGTTGGCATTCCTGCGAATTTAGTCAGGGGCCTAGTTTGATCAAAACTTTCAGTGGCCATAACTTTCACATACAATGTCGGATTGAGGTGTCGTTTGCGTTGTTCGAAAACTTGCGACAAACTCTTCAACCTGACCTTAGTTTCACTGCAATAAAATTTTGAGCTTTTTCTGAGCCCTCTTGGATCTTTGAGTGTCTCTGGGGCCACTTGGATCATTCTTCCCCACCAAGGAGCTTTTGGTCTTCCAAAAACATGAACATAATCTGCATTTGTTATATTACATTTTCTGCACAACAAGTGTCCTGACATGCACACTTCTTTCTCCATCACCCTTTTTCTTCAGAGCCATAAGTGATCAACCAACACTTGCATCCTCTGCAAATCTGTAGTACAATCTTTGCAAACTACATGTTTAATTACATGATCAATCATGACCCAAGCATCCACATACTTTCCAAGAGTTTATAACATATTCTTTGGTCAAGTTTACATTATAATAGAAACAAATACCCCAGCTATCAACAAAAGAGGCCATAAAACATCATCATGTTATTTTCATAAGTGATGAAAGACACATCATCACCTTTACAATCATGTCGCAACATATGATTTACAATAAGATGACCATGACAAATTTATTATATCTAATAAAACCATCTCTCACTCATCAAAGTGAATGGGTCATCATCCTGGAGTTGATTTGCTTGTTGAACAACTTTTCCAACCGGTTCCTACACGAACGCTTTTTCTTTGAGACGTTACTTTGGATGGAGCCTCCAACATGTGGTTTTTTGATGTCCATCTTTGTTGCAATGATTGCAAAAAGTATTCTTCCTCCACACCTGCTTAATCTTCTTCCTTATCTGATGTGGAGAAGGCCTTTTACGGTTCATCCTCCTTCTTACTGCCATTCTCTTCCAGCACTCGACAACCACGTGGTTATGCAAACCATAAAAACTACATGGTTTTCTACGCCATGATTTCTTCTCATCATTAAAAATATGTTTGTAATCAAACTGAACTTTAGAATACTGAGACTTTTTATACTTCTCTTGGTTGTCTCTGGTGCATTCCTAACAATGAGAGTCTGCCTTAGCACTTCCTTTGCAATGTGCACTGTCATGGGAGGATTGTGATGTGTTCCAATCATCTTCTTTCTCCGATGGCTTCAATAATGCCTTGGAAGCTTTTGCTACCTTCAGGGACTCTCCTTCAGTGTATCCCATCTTAGTAAGGAGTCTCAGGATGATTCCCTGAAATGGGTACCTCGAGGCTTTCAACAGAAATAAAGTCATGTGAAAATGAAACTAAAGAATGATAAACACTGTTTACCTCAATGGTCAATTCTAAAGCAGGGGATGATGGCTTCTCTAAGCCTTCGTTGTGCTTCAACTTTTCCAAGGCATCTTTTGTGGCTTGTATCTAACACTGAAATCTTTGCTTCTCCTTTTTTTCTTTTTGTAGAAGTCTCCTCAATTCAACATTCTCTGCTTGAAGGATCTAATTGATCCCCTCATTTTAATGATGAGAAGATGATGAAAAAGAAGAATGTTTACTTGAGGAGGTAGATGGAACATCTTCCTCTTCTCTTTATTTATCTTGTTCCTCTCTTGCTATTTTAACCTCATAATTTGCATACATTAAATCTACCACGATGACCATCATGTAGAAGACCTTGTAGAGATCTTTGTCATCCTCCATTTTCTTTTTCACTGCATGTTCAATCATTCACACTCGCAATTCGCATTAGCAAGAAGAACGCTCTGATTCCAAACTTGATTCAGATTCTCTCAGCAACCAGAATTATGTTGGCAATATTGGCATTGATGTCAACTCTGATTAAGATGATTGATTAATGTCGATAACTATTGATGCCACTAAGTACATTGGTGATAATTTATGTTGAATGGAAAGTGTACATAAATGTTGAATGTTGAATATAAAAGGCGGAAAGTGATGTGAAGTGCAAAGTCTATGTTAATCAATGAGAAAGCAAAACATTAATACAAATGATTCGTTAATGAAAAAGGTATTATAGACTATGTGTGAATTCCCTTATGTTACTTAATGCAATGAATAAAAAAGATTGTGAATAACGTAAACTATTAAACCATTTGAAAACATGTTCAAGCACATAAACACAACAAAATTTAATAAAGGAGTTCACCAGACTTCCTGGCTACGTCTCCTAGTCCTTTCGCTTCTAGTGTTGACCTCTTTATTATGTCTTCAAGAATGTTGTTACAAGCATGAGCTCAAAAACAGAGTTTCAGATGAGAAAATGGACGTCACCACTGCATGCACCTCAAAATTTAGAGTTAAATGAGTATGAACTTGCTCATATTTGGCCAAATTGACCTCCAGACCCCCTGAAATGAGCAAAACCACCCCTGCATTGTCAAAAACCAGATTTTAATGCACAAAACTGCCTATGCAAATCCCAAAACCACCTTCGAAAACCAACGCTCCTCAGCGGACTATACCTGCAAATAAACGTTAAAACAGTTTCGTGTTGGCTCGTTGACAAACCCGAAGGTATGGCGCAATGGCAAGCGCTTGTGGTGAAAGGTTATAAGGTTTGGGGAGGTCGGCGAGTCGAATCCCCCGCCCGACGCTCCGACATTTTGAATCGCATTATATATATGACATATATATCATATATTATATATATGATAAGGTTGTTGCGCTATGGTTCGGCACTGGGATATATTATGATATATTGTTACGATATGGTATATCATATATGGTTTAAGCCTTAGATTCATTGCTTGACACCTATCTCAAATCCTAGCGGTTACATAACTTCCAAGGTTAAGGGTCTGGCAGTTTAGGGTTGACCCAACCATTCGACCATTTTCCGGCGGTTAACCCTTATCACAAATAAATATAAGTTTATCGCCTCAGTGTAATAGGCAACACGTTGGCTCATCTAGTGAGTGGAATCCGGCGAAGACTTAGGAATCCGAAGGGTCAGGGGTTTGATCCTCCCTGACCCCCAATTTGTGGGATTGACATGCCAACATTGGACAAATTCAGGTTGCCACGTGTCAGAGCCGGATTGGTCCAAATGCACCAATCAAAACCTGCCACGTCACCCTCCTTGTTGACATCATCACAGGCATGTGGCGCAATCTCAGGATGACACGTGTCTTGCTGATGTCACTTTGACTTTATGACCATTGACTTTGACTTTGAATTTTGTTGACTTTGACTTTTTTTATTTTTTTGGCCCTAGTTTCCCTGAAACTTTGACTAGCCTTAACTTCTTTATCCGAACTTGGATTTTCACAATGCTCACACCATTGGAATTGTCTCGTCGAGCACTTCGACTTGATCCCACTTTCCACTGAATTTGGAGACTTTGATCTGGAGGAAAAACTGAATCCATTTTGGATCAACAAAAGATGAAATACATAAAATTGCTTGAACATAAAATGCAGATAATCCAAATATGATTTGTCTCTTGTAATTATTTTTGAATGAGATGTTAATTCAACGCTATTTTTTTACAAACAATTTTCTGAATTGAAAATGAAAGGACAAAGCTTTTGAGCAGTTTTGGAAGTCCAAGAGACTATGTTTCATTTCATATTTCTCCAAAGAATACAAACAATCAAGTGGGTTTGCTTATAAAATAGATAATGTGGAATGAAACAAATGTTCATTTTTTTAATGTATGGAAGTGGTCTGCATCATAAAAGGATGAAAAATAGCAGAAGAGAAGAAGAGTGAAGAGAATGAACAGTTCAGCAGAAAACTTGACAATAGAATTGGATATGAGGTAACCAACACTTATGACTTGAGAAATTTCTATTTTTTTCTATGTTGTAGCTTGAAAAAGAACATGTTTAAACATGTTGAGGTAGGAACTTCTTATAGGTTGTAGCTTGCAGAAAACTAGTGGGAGTTGAAGTTTCTGTTGAGGTAGGAACCTCTTGTAGGTAGGAGTCTATAAAAAATCTGATGTAAAAAGGAGTAGCAGTTTGCTTTCACATCACTTTCAACCTAAAAGTTCATGGTTTTTTCCCTTAGGGGTTTCTATTTATATTTGGTGTCTTCATGTGTTTGAATCTTGCATGTTGTATGAATGCAATGTAGTCTTTGATAAACATATCAACAAACCTCTCTCCTTGAAATCTGCAAAAGAAATACAATAACTATTGAGCACATACATAAATCATTAATTGCATAAGAAGAAGATCAAGTTGAGCAAAAATAAAGAATTAAATTACTGATTCACCCCCCCTCTCAGTGATTTCCCTTCTTAAATATCAATTGGTATCAGAGCCAAGTTTCTTCTGTAGTAGTGTAACAACTAGAAGGAGGTCCTAAGTAATTAAAATAGCTAGCCAAGAAGGATGTTCAACAAATAAGGCCCCTCTATTTTTTGGTACAAACTATGCCTTTTGGAAAGTAAGAATGAAGACATATTTAATGTGTCTAGGAATAGAAGTCTGGTTTGCTGTATTGATGAGGTATGAAGAACTAAAGGAAACAACTAGTGATAAAGATGCTAAACTGAATTTTATAGCTAATGTAAAAGCTATGAATGCATTTCTGAGCGGTCTATGTGAGTCTGAATTTATCAAAGTAATGCATTCTGAGACATCTAGAGGTATTTGGGATAAATTAGAAAATATTCAGGAAGGATATATAGAGGTGAAGATGGCCAAATTACAAGTGTATAGAACTAAGTTTGAAACATTAAAAATGATTGAATATGAAGATATAGCTAAATTATTTCTAAGAGTTGATGAAGTTGTGAATATCATGCTGAGTCTAGGTGAAACAATCAACAAAAATGTAATAGTTCAAAAACTTTTGAGGTCATTACCTTCTAAATTCAATCCTAAAGTTTCAGCGATAGAAGAAACAACAAACTTTGATACCTCAAACATAGATCAACTACGTGTCTCTTTGAAAACGTATGAGATGAGAATTCCAAAAAGAAATACAACCAGTAGAGAGGCAGCTTTCAAGGCAAACAAGCCCACAAAAGAAAAGGAGCGGTCATGCTCATGTTCTGATTAAGAAGAAGCAAAATTCGTTAAAAGGTTGAAGAAAGGCATAGGGAAGTATAATGGAAAACTTCCATTTAAGTGTTTTAATGGTGGAAGAGAGGAACACTATGCATCAAAATGCCCTTTTAAGAAAGAGGAAAATCAGTTTAAAGGGAAAGAAAAGAACACGTCTAACAAAATACAGAGAGAGAGACAATTCAAAACAAAAAAAAAATTATGCTCAAGAAGATAGTAGTGGATCTGAAAGCTCTAACGAATTCTCCAGTGAAGATGAAACAAGTGAATTTATACTAATGGCCTTGGAAGAACTTGAAAAACACTGTCAGGAATATGAAGAAGAAGAGGAAGGTGAAGTAGACCTTGAAAGGGAGTTAATCAGTTCCCTAGATAAAATAGAAAGACTTAAAGTTAAGAATAGAAAGAATAAAGAGATCCTATTAAAATATGTAAAGAAAGAATCAAATTCAGAAGAAATTATCAAGTTGAAAGTTGAACTTGAAGAAGCAAAGAAGGTGGGAGGCATTTTACTGCAGCAGATAAAAGAGAAAACCAGGAGTGTGAAAAATTGGAGGAAGAGGTGGCATGCCTAAAGAAAAAATTAGAGAAAGCTCAGATTGAACTAAACATAAATATTCAGCAGATAAAGAGATCTGAAAAACTGTATGTGATATTGAATTCTCAAAGGTCTCCAATCATAAAGACGGTTAAATTATGAAGAAGAATCCAATAAATCTAAGGCAAAAGATAAAATGACAATTACCCTTTTGCTAGGAGAGAGGATGAAAACTCACATCAATATAAGAATAAAAATTTGAGCAACATTTCATCATCAAGTGAACAACTGCAAAAGGACATTGTTGGTGTAGTACAGGAAGCAAAAGAAATGGACAATCAATACACAACTTATCAGAAACCTCACTTCTTCAGAAGACAAGGTTATCAAATGTCAAGGTACAACTATTTGTTTTATGGATATTGTTATTACTGTAAAAATTTTGGACATAAAGCCATAAATTGTAGAGCTTATGTCAGAATAATTGATTTTGAAAATTTTAAGATGAGAAAGAATGTATTCGCAGATGTTAAAACATCTCAGAATATGTATAAAACAATTGGATGCATGCAATGGAGAAATAAGTTAAAAGAAAAGAAACCTGACAAGTGTGACTTAGTTTTGTACGCTCAAGATCAAAATAATAAATGGTACATGGACAGTGGCTGCTCTAGACATATGATAGGGGATAAAAGCAAATTTGTTACCCTCAATGAAAATAAAACTGGAAATGTCACATTGGGTAATAATGAAGTAGGTAGAATTGAAGGAAATGGTACAGTTTGTCTAAACAATGGAAAAGGAAAGGCTCAAGAGGTACTGTTTGTAGATGGTCTAAAACATAACTTGTTCAGTGTAAGTCAGATGTGTGACAAAGGCTGTGATGTTCTTTTTAGAGCTCAAGACTGTGAAATCAGGTCAACATCTACATGGAATGTTTTTGCTAAAGGAGTTCAAAGTGAGAATAATGTATATATATTGAAAGAAGAGAATGAGGAATGCTACATCAGAAAACAAGATGAATCTTGACGATGGCATAGGAGATTGGGGCATCTAAGCTTTGATTACATCATCAAAATCAGCAAGAAGAAAGCAATCTGAGATATACCAACAATAAAAAGGCCTCAAAACACTATCTGCAAGTCCTGTCAGATGGGAAAACAAACAAGAACATCATTCAAATTCAAAGATAAACTATCAAGCAATAAGCCCTTGCAACTAGTTTATATGGATCTATGTGGGCCTTCCAGAACAAAAGCACCAGGAGGAGAACAATATTTCATGCTGGGAATAGATGACTACTCAAGATTAACATGGATGGTATTTTTCAGATATATGTCAAAAGCATTTGAAAAATTCAAAACATTTAAAGCATTGGTAGAAAATCAAACAGGGTGCAAAATAAAGTGCATAAGGTTAGATAGAGGAGGTGAATTTACATCAGATGAGTTTGCAGACTTATGTAAGGAATGTGGGATAAAGCAACAATATACTATTGCAGACAAACCACAACAAATTGGAGTCGTAGAGAGACAAAACATGCCTGTTCAACAAATATCTAAAGCCATGATGCAAGAAAGAAACATTTCCCAAACCTATTGGGCAGAAGTGGTGCATACTGCAGTACACATTCTCAATAAGGGACATCTTAGACCAAATTGTGATAAGACACCTTATGAACTATGGCACGGGAAACCAACAACAATCAAACATTTTAAAGTGTTTGGAAGTAAATGTTATATCAAAAATAAAGATGAGAAGTTGGGAAAGTTTGATGCTCGATTTGATGAGGGAATTTTCTTGGGATATTCATAAAAAAGTAAAGGATACAGGTGTTATAATAAAAGACTGCAAAGGTTGTGGACTGTATAGACATAAAGGTTGATGAAGAACTACCCAATAAGAACAAGAACACAGGTTTTATCAATCCTCCAAACCATCATCATCATATCAGTAAGGAGAATGAAATACAAGATGAAGAATTAGAAGATATTGAGACTCATCCAAAAGGACCTTCAAGATACACTCAAAATAATCACACTGAAAATCAAATTATTGGAGATAAAAGTGAAGGAGTACAAACAAGGAGGAAACTAGCATAAAAGTCTGAGTAAGGTCATATAGCCAAGTTGTCATAGATAGAGCCAAAGAGCTTTGAGGAGGAAAGTAAGGAAAAAGGTTGGATAGATGTTATGAATGAGGAATTAGACCAAATTAAGAAAAATGAGACTTGGGAATTAACACTAAGACCTGTCGGAAAGAATATCATTGACACAAAATGGGTATTAAAAAATAAAATGAATGAACAGGGTCAAGTTGTTAGAAACAAAGTTAGACTTGTGTGTAAGGGGTACTCGCAAATAGAAGGACTTGATTATGAAGAAACCTTTGCACCAGTCGCGAGATTGGAGGAAATCAAGATGTTTTTGGCCTTTGCATGCTACAATGATTTCAAGGTGTATCAAATGGATGTGAAATCGGCGTTCCTAAATGGTGATCTTGAGGAAGAAGTCTATATGGAACAACTTGAAGGTTTCTCCTTGACAGAGGCCTAATTATGTCTGCAGGTTAAAGAAAGCACTATATGGTCTTAAACAAGCACCACGAGCATGGTACTCTAGACTGGATAAGTACCTTGAAAAACAGGGGTTCAAAAGAGGAGTTGATAGTAATCTATACATTAAGGTGGATGGAGATGAATAGCTGGTTATAGTTATATACGTGGATGATATTATGTTTGGCAACAATAAGAATCATCTAATAGAATTGTTTGCTGAAGAGATGAAGACCGAGTTCGAAATGTCTATGATCAGAGAACTTACCTTCTACCTAGGGCTCTAGATCCTACAAAACCCTAGAGGCATATTCATTTCTCAAGAAAAATATATAAGAGATATGTTGGGTAGCGGATCCCCCGCGCGAGGGTTTTGGGGTCTAAAGTCCGAAATTTTGGGTTAGAGTAGGGTAAAGGCTCTGCGAAGTGCGCGGAGTGCGATATGTAATGGGTCGAGTCAAAGGGTTGTCCGCCCGAGAATAATGTAGAATAATAGAAGTTTAGTCTCCCTGACCATGAGTCACAAACCATGGAAATGTATAAATAGAGAGAGGCTCTAAGGGTAGAAGTCAGTCTTATTTTGGATCTTGAATGTATGGGTTATTGAAAGCAAGAGAAAATCTGAGTTTGTAAGTCTGAGTCGGGTTGAATAGTAGTAGGATAGGCTTTGCAGTTGTGTGCGCAGAGGCCTGGTAGAGTCAGCAGTTATGTGCGCAGATCCCTGCAACTAAGTGCGCAAGATCGGAAAAGGGATTGTACTGAAGTCAAGGAAGTAATAAAGCTAAGTGATTCTGAGATATTGCGGATCTGTGACTATTTTATCTTATGCATCTATTATGATCTCTGTTTTATGATTATTAATGTGAATCTATAATCTGTTTGGGTACGCGCACTGGTTAATATTGTTAAATGTTTGTTTAAAGACCCTAAGAAATAGATTTGATCTATAACAAACTCATTAAACGGTTGAAAAAGTTCTTTGTTCCAGATCCACGCGAAGGTCGAATAACAGTAGAGAGCGGCGCAAAGCCACAGGTTTAATCACGAACCTTCCAAGTTCTCATCAAGACATCCCTTTGGTGCGGAAATCTAGTTTTAGCACCCCCCCCTGCTACCTTGGGTGAGACCTCAGTCCGCGCTCCGCGGACTGTTGCTGAAAGGGCCGGTAGCGCGGGTTTTGTTTGGCTAAATAACTCTTCCGAACCTGGGTCAGGCCCCAATAAGCCAACAAATGGTTATGTTGCCGGGACCGCGATCTACCTAAGGGATGTCTAATGTTTGAACACTAGAACCCTATGAAGAAAGAACTTGAAGATTGGTTGGATCAGAAGTTGAACGAGTTCATGGTACAAGAGAATAAAAACCCGTGGATATCAGAAGAAAGGTGGCTAGATCGTTACATATACACGGACATCCATGAGATATTTTTCGTGACCTTATCGACAAAGTTGTATGAGTGGATCGCGAGACTAGCTGATAGTGTGGGAAGGTGCAGACTTGATCATCCTATAGTGTGGACCCCAGAGTTGGTGTGCAGGTTAGAAGCATTAGAAGATAAGATCGCGAGGGCAGTGGACCATTGGTTGGATCGGATCATAGGAGGATTCATCACCAGTTTGCGATAGACACCACTGTAAGCTACAGCGAAGCGAAAAGGCATTTTCTCCAAGGGCCATGAGGTAAGTACATCAAATCGCTAAATACTTGGATTAAAATGATGTTATGCGAAAAGCAGGTTATGAGAGTCCTTTGATGTATGGGGTAACGCGAAGCATAAGAGGCTACCGAGGGATTGAAGGATTAGAAAACAGTCCCCTGATCCCACTGTTGCGCGAAAGCGAAGAGGACATTGCCCGGTTCTCCCTGAGAAGCGCGGTCCGGTTGATAAACCAGCAAATTCCCCGGTCACCTCATCAACCCACACCATCGCCCATGTCACCCGCATAAACCCCGCCTTCATCGACTACATCTTCATCTACCCCACCCACACCTCCGTCGAGGGTTGGGATGGAAAACGCAATTAAGTTGCTTATGTTTAGGGGTGTAGGAAATGAGGCACCAGATCAGTTCTGATTCATAGCGAAGGCAGTATGGGAAGCCCAAGGCATTGGGGATGAGAATATTAAAAAGGCCACTCTGGTAAGCGCGTTGGAGGATCGTGTGTTGTCATGGTATATAAAGCACATTAATGATCATCCAACCGATGGAATAGCAGAGATCCAGCTTGCCCTGAACAAGGAGTTTAGTCGACCAAAATCGAAAACGCAGTCGATCATTGGGTTCAAGGAAATCGTGACGTTGCCAGGAGAAACTCCGTGAGATCTGGATCAAAGATTGAAAAGTACAATCCGCGAAGCTAACATGGCATTAACGGATGCGCAACACTGCGTGTGGTTTGTGGCGTCTCTGATACCACACCTGAGGACGGCACTATCACAGTAGAAGGTCTCAACCCAGGCTGAAGCATTGGAGACAACGATGAAGCTGCATGAGACTCCTATACAGGATCCTGGGTTGGGAGTTCAGCAGATCCACGCGCAACTACAAAACCTATGCTTGGAAATGCAAAGCTTGAAATAAGGAAAGACACCCCAGTTAGAGGCACGCGCAGAGGTGTGGTGCGTCAAATGTAAGGGAAAAGGTCACAATAAGGATCACTACCCCGTATTCATGAATTATCTTGCGGGAGGGGGGTTGGTGCCATTAAGACTGGAAGTAAAAATAGGACCAAGTGCGGGACTCGCCCTCTGGTGCACAATTTGTCAAGTAGGAGGAAAGCACGGAACCAACAACTGTCACTTGTTACAGAAGTATACCCAAACTCCACAAGAGCTGTATTGTAATTTTTGTAGATCAGTTGGGCACGATGAATGAACATGTCGAAGCTACGACTTAACGATGGAGAGAACCCCAGCCTATCAAATGCAGACTGAGATGCGGGGCTTCGACACAGCCGTGGGGCTGCGCGGCAGATTTCTAGGACACGTACGCGGAAGAGGAGGTATGGGGCCGGGGCGAGGCCGAGGATCGTTGATCTGCTATAATTGCGGAGGGCCAGGGCACTACACATGGGATTTCACCAACCCTACGAGAGTCTCTTGTCCACATTGTGATCAATTTGACCATGAAATGGTAGAATGCCCGACATTGATAGCCCAAATGAGCGAAAAAGGGGTGTTACAACCTTATCCAACTCAAAACATCCAAATTATGAGATCCGAACCTCATGAAGAAGACCCTCGGGTAAACATGGTATTCATAAGTAGCGCGACTACGGGGGAAGACACAATGAATCAGTGTGAAAAGGTTTCGTAGGGTCACGAAGTTCCGGTCAAGGAACCTGGACCTGAGAAGAAACAGGCAAAGGAGGCATGCAAGCTAAAGAGAGCTTCGCAGAGATCTCTACTCTAGGTAGTAAGGCCCAATTTGAACCAGAAATAGATCCGTCTATGCTTACTACATTTTTAGAGACATGTACAAAGTTGGTACGCGACACCAAGGCAGTAAAGGGATTGCAAGAACTAATATCTAGATGCTTAGAAGAGCCACACGTGATCTGAAAGCTAGGAAAACACGCATTGCGTATCGGGGGGGAGATGCGGCTAACGTCGCAAATTGGGGACTATGAGATGGGTCAGGTCATCCTAGATTTGGGGTCTGACACGAATGTACTACCAAAACAAACGTGGGAGCGTATGGGAACACCGACACTGCAGTAGTCTCCTATTCAATTGAGGATGGCCAACCAACAAAAGATTTTACCAATGGGGCGGCTGCAAGGGGTAACCGTAGACATTGAAGATGTAAGTACACAAATAGACTTGGAGGTGATAGAAATTGTGGACGACAGTAACCCGTACCCCACATTTCTAGGTATAGACTGGGCCACGGACATGAACGAGGTTATCAACCTGAAAAAGCGAAAGATGGTATTTGAGAAAAATTCGCTACGAGTAGTAGTTCCGTTGGATCCCGCAGAAGGTGTGCACTAGATTGAACCTGTGCACGAGGAGGACAACGAAGATGAACTAGACTGCATCTACCAGATAATAGTGTGGGACCAGGACTGGGTGAAGTCGATAGCAGTTGAAAACACCTCATGGGAGTGCGACCATTCTTGCACAACTGATTCCGATGAAGAGATGGAGCAATGGCAGAACCAACTGCAGGATGTATCAACACTAAGTTGTAATATGGTGACTATGTCGCTGCGACATGTGACATCCGAGGCAAGGGAGGTGTCGACCCCTGAGGGCATAGCGTGCATGGCGGCAGATACAGATCGAGGGAAAAAGAAGAGACTGGCACGGAACAGGCATGTTGTGCGTCCGGGAGTGTTGCGGACTAAGCAAGTTGAAGGACATAACATCCGCCAGTCGTCGAAAGTATGGGGAAACATGGTGCGAATGCCCACCCGACTAAGAATTTGAAAACCGAGTCTACCGCGACAATAGGAACGACGATGCATTCCAGCTGTCCGCGGCCAAGTAATCGGGATACTTGGAGGAAGCATGCATAGCGTTCGCACACACAGACGAGTTATTGAGAATCCGCGCGTACCGAGGGGTCGATTGAGTCATTTGCCCAGCCGCACACAACGGAGGGCAAAGGTGATGAGATGATATGGAACTAAGCAAATTGAAGAACCTTCCCCACTCCTAACCATCGCGGAAGCCAGGGATTAGGAAATCTGGCGATTGCTTGAAACCACTTGGCGTGGCAGCAAAAGGCTTCACAAAATCAACGAAGAATGCGCACGGTTGGAAAGAAAAAGTGCAGAGGTGGACGAGGATATCAGCCAAATACAAATGAAAGTTCTGCAACTAGGCCAAGCGCATGTGGACATAAGGGGACTAGAGTTGGCTAGCCCTCCTACGATACTTGAATGCCCTACGACCTTGCTATCATGGTTGCCACCACACCCTCCTAAACACACAAAACGCGCGGTGCGAATCGGTCCAATGGTATGCAAGGGGTGCGCGCAACCCGAGCTAGGAGGGATGAGGAAGGCACGCATGAGGCGTGCACCCACCTGACTATCTGTAGGAGGTCTAGTCCCAGTGCTCCACGTAGTTGAAAGAGGGTGCAGGACTCAAAAGAAGTCTATAGGCAGGCTGCGCGAATCAACTGTAGTGCGCAGGGTCAGGAGGAAGCAGAGAATGTGTCTGCGTACCTAATTGGGGTAAACATGTGATGAAAAGTTACTATGATATGATTCGACCTCCTAAGTCACCTTAAGGAATTGGAACCAATGGAAACACACCATACAAACCTTCCACATCAGCAACAAGACCCTTAGGAACCATCCCAACCTCTCACGTAACCAACCCCTAAGTCCCACTACATTTCTTGACCAATTAACTCCTCGACTCTCCCATGATATGGGCTTGCCAACGTCCAAAGGGCTTTGGATGCTCCCATAACATGGCATGTTAGTGTCTAGGGACTATTTTTCTTAGTGTTGTGCCATCGTCCCCAGGATTTGACCCACTTTTTTAGGCCCAGAGCCCAGGTCACTGCCCATAATTCAATGACACTTTCATAATCTGTGATTTACATAATAACAAGTCTTGCAAATCAAAAACTAACTCCAGGACTAGACTTGACCATCCCCAACCGGGACTGACATTCTTTCAAACACTTGGCATCAATGCAATCTACAAGAAACGAATACAAGACGGAGCATAAATGACTGATAAATCATATGATACTTAACAAGAAGGATCACCACCCTCTTCCCTTAATTGTTTTGACATCAATTAGGTCTTGCATCCAGCATCCAGTATCCTTTCAATTACAAGTAAATACATGAAATAACCATGGAAATAACCAATCATATAGCAATGCTTATGATAATATCCATTAAATCCACATATGAATAAATACAAAAGCAACAGATCTTAGCTTTTATTAAACATAAGAAAATCCGACCAGGTTCAGGACTTTCATGTACCACCTGACTGTAGACATAGTTGAACCAACTCTTTATTTCAGGTCAGTCACCCCCGTGCCATATTCCAAGCATGAATGTGGGATCTCATGGATAAACCAATCCAAAAACATCCAAGGGAATCTAGAGGTTAAACCACCTCCACCCTCACCAAACCGCGAGATCACAAAACCAAACTGAGCTAGGAATGCCACCAAACCCCATCATCATCCTTGAGGAATTTTCTGTCTCATTGTTTCTTAGGCTTTACGACAATCCACATCGGATAACCACGAGCAATCCCTACTCCAATAAGTACATTTGCAAACATCTTATAGAAAATTAGAAAAATAGTGTTTACAAAGGAGCCTTGAGAAAGTTATTAGCTATCAAGTTCACTTCATCATCCTTGAGGAATTTTCTGTCTCATTGTCTCTTAGGCTTTACCGCAATCCACACCGGATAACCACGAGCAATCCCTAATCCAATAAGTACATTTGCAAGCATCTTATAGAAAATTAGAAAAATAGTGTTTACAAAGGAGCCTTGAGAAAGTTATTAGCTGCCAAGTTCACTTTATATAACTCTTGAGAAAGGTGTTTTCTATTAAGTTCACTTTCTAGTAATTCATAGTTGATGCTAATAGCCCTAATTCAATATGATTGCACTTGTTTTTTTAAGCTTCTACATTCTTGTTGAGGTAGCTACTTCATCACAAATTCCCTTTTAATTTTACATGTAGGTGGATGCTTTCATATATAATATTTATCAACAAAGAGTTGACCCAAGTTTCTCAAGCCTACCTTGATAGTATATTTTACCAAAAAACACACGTTCTATGTTCACAAATATTATTTTCATGAAAATGTAGAATATGAAAAGATTGCATTGTGCACAAACTCGTTTACGAAAGAAATGTTGTCGCAAAGTTATTTATGCATTAATACATGGCATTGATGACAAAAGGTAGATCAATGTATAAGATAGAGGAAGATAGCATTATGCACAAACTCATTTGCCAAAAAAAATTGTCCCTAAGTTTTATTGAATTATTATTAATCCAACATTGATGATAGTAGGCTGTTGCATCAAAGATTTCACCAAAAAAAAATTCCAAAATTCCAAAATATTAAATCCTAATTCCAATTAATGGTATCCAATTCCGAGGAAATTTTCTTGTTTGTAAGCATCCAAGTAAAGAAAATAGTGTACATTTCAAATCGATAGCTCACATTCAGATGTAAAATATTTTTAAATGTTTGATCAAGCTCCTCTCAAGCTTGCACTGGAGAGAAGAGAATCTAGCAAGTTGCCTTTAAAATAAAAATTGGTTTTATTGCTCTCAATCCAATTCAATGCTTTAAAACAACCATTGTCAAAAATATTGAACCTGGTGCTTCACATAATGGAAGACATGTCATTTGAAGCCATAACCAACGATTCGTTAACTTCCCAAATCCAGATCAGTTCTTCATATACATCATTGGTCAACAACATGAAGCAATGAAGATTACCTCGACCCAATAGCAAATATGAAGATTTAATGCTTCCAAGTAGTGTGCCTATGTTGCCAACTAGGTTGCATTGACTCAAGGCTTAAGCATAAAACACGATGAACGAGTTAATGAATTACATCTAATAATTTCTAGGTGCATTTCATAATTAAAATAATAAATGTAGTAGCACATAAATTGTATAAATCCATAGCTCAAAGGAAGGATGATCACAAGTGAATAGAGGAGTGAACTTACAAGGCTTGAGCACAAAATGGAATCGGATGAAGGGCCAATGGTGTCAACGTACAATAAGATCATGGGAATTTAGAGCAACTAGAGCACCAACAAGAAACGAAATTTTCTAAATTAAGACAAACATAACTTTCACATGATAATGGTTCCTCAATGTGATGTACAAACACAAAATACTGAAGATGAACATAGTGAAAGGACAATATTGAACAGTAAACAAAAATTGACAAGTACCAAAATATACTAAACTAAATCTAGCAGAAACAGAAGGCAGAAAGGGGCTATGCTGAACAGTGAATAGAAGCTGGCATTACAAGGTAATCATTGCTTGAGGTAAAATGAATAGTTATCAAGGGTCCAAAGTTTTAAGAAGCCCACCTAAGAGACAGAAACATAAAATATTTGCCCAAATCAACATGGAAAGAGCATCTCAATTTCACCACAGGAAATAAAGGCTAATGGGATTTCTAGTTACTAGTTACATTGAGATTCATCCAGTATTATCTACACAAGTCGGGGAATTTGACAATTATGATGAGCCTCATAATGTCCATCAAGAGGGGAAATATGTTCCATTAAAGGTATGGTTAACCAGCATGTCTGTTCTACATCAAGACACTAATGGGAAATTTGTCATGACATGTACACACCATAATTTTAATAAGAGGATCATTCTCACATGAAATTTGTGTCATCGATCCTCTTGGTCTACCCTTGTGACTTGCAATTTTGCTTGTTTCTTCCATCTAGTTTTGCTTTATTTTTTCTTAATAGAATTTGAAGTATATCATTCACCTGATCTTTCTTTGATGTTGACAATGCTTGGTCTGCTTTAAATGTTACCTTGTTGCATGGCATCCTTTGTTTGTATGCATTTTCTATGGTTGAAGTGTAACAGTTCTACTTTTTATTTCTTTTCTTCTACTTAAATATTCATTCCTCCATGGTAAGAGTCTGAGTGGCACGTTGAAAAGTACTTTTGTATGCACTGTTGAAATGTGTTTGAGATATAAAATGCAGAGTGCATTTTTGTACACAGCTTGGAAGTATCTCTAATTTATAATGCATAAGGTTATTTCCTTTTGATGTTTAACCTCCTTGTAACATTCATAGTTAGACTAAATATTAAACCACAAAAATATATTATAAGATTTCACCATAATTGGGCACTTCTGAATGATGCATATTTACTTTGATAAGCAACTTTAACTTACTATTAGAAGGGAGAAATGCTTTTTGGAGGCGCTTCAACCCAAAATAGGTTAATTTCATGTCTTAGGAAGAATGATTCGAGTTGTATGAGGACCAGAATCCCTCAAATGAAGAAACCTCTTTGAGACATAATTCGAAGGTAAAACTAGAACTTTTAATTCTTATCTTGCTACATACGTTTATATCATTAACTTGGCTTGATGTTGCACTAAACAATTAAATAATTTTGCTCAATTATGGAATATATCCACCATAATCGCATTATTATTTTTGTTGGTGCAATTCCTGACTTTTGGCATTTTATGTTGCATTCGTTGCCCATAACATTGTACTATCCTCTCCTCTATTCTATATCTCTTTGTGGATCATAGGATTAATAGGGAGGGCCTAACATGCAACTTCTTCACTCATTATGCTATTTGTAGGTTTGGGCTAAGTCACAAATTTGACAATTTCATGGGACACTTAAATTAGAGTGTCTTTAGACTTAACAATTGAATATTCTGGAGGAAATTGTCCAGAAAAATCTTCTACATCAGAATCTAGTCAACAGCCTTCTGGTGTTGAAAATGTAGGAATACATTCATAATGTTCCACTTCAAGAACAAAAGTGGCCTTTTAATTTTTTGCGAAGTTGACAGAGTCTGCCGATTTATATGTGATTGAGGTGCCTTATCTTGTCAATTGGGTGCATAAACCAAGCTAACATTGTTTGTTCAGGATGCAGGGCATTGGTTGCACTAAGCAACAGGTAATTTCTTGCTGGGAGTTGTAACCAGGGTTACCATGAATTTGACGGACATTATGAAGCTCTTTATAATGGTCAAATTCCCCAACTTGTGTAGATAAGGCTGGATGAATTTCATTGTAACATTGTCAAAAAAAATCTTTAACCATGGTTTGTAAGTGTAGAGACCAAAATATGATAGAAACGATCAAAATCTGATAGAAAATATAGGGTCCTTTATGTTGTTCAAACAATTATTTTGACTGTAAAATATTCTCCATACAAACAAAATATATTATGAAAAGAACTATAAAATTTAGCAAGCAAGATTAGTTCTCATTTTCAATCTAGAAAACAGATCAGTTCTTGTTGTTCATGTCACATTATTCTTGAAGGACACTTACCTTTAGTTCTTGCAGATGCGATGCTGCAGCTTGGCATTTCACATTAAGCAAACACGAAATTTCATATTTTTGTCCCAAATAATCTTATAAATAAAAGTACACTATTTCTGAGATCCCTAAGCTATCAGAGGAAAAGTTTACCAAGCCACATCACTAAGGGCTGAAAAGGTGATGCAGCCTAAGCTGCACATACCCACAGTATGCATGTAGAATGCATGTCACATACATCCCAGGAATTCCAAAATTTCTTACTTGGTAAAACCTTCACAAGTCAAAGTTTAATTCTCCTTTAATAAATTCCATGTAGAAACATTCCATTTAACTATTGCAAGTCTAAACTTTATAGACCTTTGAGCGCAATCTTATAAATCCTTCCATAATCTTTGGACATTGGCTAAAACTCAGACTTAGACCTTCATTAATTAATCCCGACACTAACCGTAATACATTTATTCTGCTCATTTCTATTATAATTCCCGTATAATAGAAACATTTCATAACTAACTTAAACCTCACATTTCTGCCATTCCACAAACCTTTGCACGTATATCGATGCTCTCTTTAGTGCATTCAACCGCTACCGTTGATCTCATTCCTTAATCCGATGGTTATTGCGTCACTCGATCACCAACTAGCTTGGCCGATCTCCACTATTGATCAATCCCGCTCGATCCAACGGGTATCGCGCAATCTCGCGTTAAATTGTGCACGATCGATATCAAGTCAAGAGCATGTGAGAAAAATAGTTTTCTCATGGTACGTGTCGCCCGCTAAAGGTAATCACGTGAATTTGTAGAATACCACTTACAACTTTTAGGGCATGCAAGAAACTGCTTACCACCTATAAAGACCACTCCACTATTATGCACGTGGTTTTAATCTCCGCCATTCATCTTCTTGACTTTATCTTGCGCGACTTAATCTTAGCCGTCTATCTCACACAATCTCATCCGTTGATCTGACTGATCCAACGGTTCCTGTGCACTGTTACGTTCTTTTATTTCTTACTGTGTAATAGCCCATTCATTCGGCGTTCTTCTTGTGTATTTGTTCTTGCCTTTTGGTCTTCACTTGTTCTGATCTCGATCTCTCTCTGTTACTTCATTTCTTCGCGCCTTTACACTTCCTTCATAAATCCTTAGGTTTTAGGAAACCTTATAGTTATACCTTCGTTGTAGCATTGAAGGTTTTCTCCAATACTGTCTGTGTGTAAACCCGTAACACTCTTCTTTGTCTTCTTCTCTGATTATACACACCTGCAAACCTATGTTACACAGAATTACTCTAATTCACACACAATTTATCATTCGATTACTCAATACAATCCACTCATACTAAAAAATCGAGTTATATGTATTAATAAACAAACATTTCAACAAGACTTTCTTTCTCGACCTAATCTTCTATATTAGTGGCCTTTCCTTTCCTTCCCGTAGGCTTACAGTCAACCCTATCTAATCTCTAAACTCTAATTCTCACTCTAACTAACTGAATGACTGACTAACTGACTCTATGCCTTTGTGGTTTAAATTTATACAAAAAGTTTTGCTAACCAATTCTGGTTCAAATATTTAATCTGCTGAACTAAATCCCGAATATCCTCTAAGTCCACTTTTGACTCCACAAATCGCTAAGAATCCTCTCTATTTTCACAAACCATGAAACCAATCTCTAATCTAATATTTACAATTGATTTCCAAATCTCTCTATTCTCACTAATCACTCATCACCACTCATGTTCTCCTACATTCGAGAGAATTTACAAATATCCTCACAATATCTAATTAATTCATATTCCAATCACTCAAAACATTAATAATTACATTAATTTGATACATAGGAATCCAACTTCTTTGAAAACACAAGACCCCCTAAGTTAACTAGAATATAATGAAATTGTTGAGCTGAATGCTTGTATATCAGACTCCCAAGGTTAAAATAATCATGATTTCCTGATCATGTGTTTTCGACCTTTGTCTTCCTGGATCCCATACTTTGTTCTGTAATTTGTCTTTGGTTGTTGTTGTTGTTATCTATGTAGGTTTTAACCCCGTACAAAAATTACTTGCATACGAATTCTAAAACACAAAAAAAAATCCCCTAGATCCCAAAACCAGGACTACCAATTTCATTATATT
>APFE031146746.1:53549-65588 GCA_000404065.3 Pinus taeda | reverse complement strand
GACTTCATATTTCTTCTTAAGGAAATATATCTATGTATTCCTTGAGAAGTCATCTATAAATGATACATAGTACACAGACTTACCCAGTGATGGAACCTTCACAGGTCCAAACACATCACTGTGCACAAGCTCTAATATTTGTTTCTCTCTCTTACCACCAGAGGGGAAACTCACCTGATTCTACTTTCCATATACACAATTTTCACAGAAATCAAAATCTAGCGAGCTATTACTCATACCTGCTACCATACCTTTACCATGAAATATTCGAAGGCTCTTCTCTCCAATATGTCCAAGATTTTGATGCCACAATATGGTCTTTTCTTCAGAGACCACTAGATTTTTTGTTCCACTTTCAGGAACCACAGAGCTATTGCACCCATCAAAAGTAGTGCTACCTTACAGCTTGTACATAGTTCCCATCCGAACTCCCTGCATCAATACCAGGGCTCCCCGAACCATCTTGCAGGTATCCTTCTCGAACACTGTTTGTACACCTGCATCATCCAACTTGCTCATAGAAATCAGATTTCTGGCCAATGTAGGAATATGCAGAACACGCAGAAGTGTTTTAACCCTTCCACCTTGCAACTTTAACTTTAATTTCCTGTGACCAACGATTCTAGCCTTCCTATCATCCCTTAAGAAGGCATTACCATCATCGTATTTCCTCACAGAACCACTCTCTATGGGGAGTGAAGTAAAAGGATGCACCTGAGTCAATCAACCATGCCTCATGATCTACATGTGTACTTGAAGAAGCCAAGTACACATCCCTACTTCATCTGAGGTGGTTTTCACCTCTGCAAAAGGAGCATCATCAGATCCTTTTCCTTTATCAGGAGCTTTAGATTTATAGTCCCTTTTGTAGTGCCCTTCCTTTCCGCATTTCCAGCACACCACCTTTACAGGTTTTCGTGGAGATTTAGATCTCCCTCTAGATTTATATCTCCCACTTGACTTATTTTTGTTTTTGTTTTGGGACCATCCTCGTACAAACAAGGAATCACCATTCTGGCTTTCCATATTTTTCCATCTCATCTCCTCCGTCAGCAAGGATGAGACTATTTCATCAAACTGCAAGGCAGTTGTATTGCTACTTATTACAATAACCAAACTATCCCACGAATCTGGTAGAGAACACAACAAACTGATACACCTATCTTCATCTAAAATTTTAATATCAACAGATAATAACTGACTTACCACAGTATTAAATGCATTCAGATGCTCTGTCACCGAGTCTCCATCTTTCATCCTCAGGTTATATAGCTTTTTCCGCATGAACAATTTATTCACTAGAGAGTTAGATTGGTACAAAGTCCCTAACTTGTCCCACAAAGCCTTCGTTGTAGCTTCCCCTGACACATTCAACAATATTGAATCTGAGACACATCATTGTATTGTGCTCTTTGCCTTTCGATCCAACTTTTTCCATTCTTCATCGGACACTGTCATTGGTTTAATACCCAGATCTACCGTGATCCACTGATCTGTATCCACCAACAGATCCCCCATCATGAGTTTCCACAACTCAAAACTTTGACCATTAAATTTCTCAATCTCTATTTTTACACTGCTCGTCATCTTCTTTCACCACTAGAATCGATCTCACAGATCTCCCATTGATCGAGGGGACGCTGGCATAGATGCAGGGCGGATATGCACTCAGGCAAGGAATTGCACCTGACAACGAAGCATCGGAGATACACGCACAATGGGTACTGCAGACAGTGGAAGAATGTGCTACGAACATAAGTGAAGCGCAAAAATTGTTGGATGAACTTCACGTGAAGATCACCGCACCAGCCGAGTGAATCTAGACGAGTCACGATAATTTTGTTGGGGGCCTGTTGGGTAGTGAAACCCCCCATGGAGGGTTTTTGGGGCTTGTAGCCCGAATTTTGGTCAAAAGTAATGTAAGACCCCACAAAATGCGGACGCGGAGCATGAGAGTCTAGGGTTGTCCGTGTTGAGGAGGTAAATCCCCACTGCGGATAGAGGCGATCCCTACTAGCCCAGACCGGGGCTAGCAACAATCATCAAACGCTATAGCACAAGTTCCTAATTACAAATTAACAGACCAGCGATGAAGGCCTACTTGGATTCCAACACTATTGTTTGTAGAAGAGGTGGTGCTCCCATTCCTTTGCTCTAGCAGATCACAATCCTCACGATCTCCGTGAATAGACACCTGCACATACAAGAAACGACACAAACACAAGCATAAAATCCAACATATGCAACTATATATTAGTCAGAAAGGATATAACTCATCATCATCACTAATAACAACAAGAGTGGAACCATAACCAATAGTCGTTCATTAATACTTAATCAAAGAAGAATACAACCAAAGTTCTGACGCTGGATTCTCCTTTGGCGGGTAGTCAGCAGCACAAGTCTCGCAAAGCTTGTTGGGAGTAAGGACAAGCCTCTTTCTTTGGTTCTTTGGACAATAATCTCCTTGCTTGGATTTGGCCTTATGGGAATCAAGAAGGCTCTTGCAGCATGAAGCTCTTGGAAACTTGACAATTATGAATTTCTGAAACTAGCTTGCCAAAGAAAATGGACAAGCTTTTATAGATGGAGGAAGGGGAGTTGGGATCAAGCCAATAATCATGGGATTGGCCCTATCATCAAGGAAGCTTCCATGAGAGGTGGCAAACCACTTCCTCTCTATGGAAATCTGTAGCCAAACCACCCAACTCAAGATAGATAGCAGTCCAAGAATTTGTTAGGACGAAACTTCCGTTGTTTGTTTGTTAAAAAACACCTCTGATTATGGTTGGCGAGGGTGCGACTCTATGACAGAGCGCTAATTAGTGCGCCCTCTTTGGAGGATTTTCCCCCTTGGCACGAGGGCCGCACTATGGAACCGCGCCAATGGAAAAAGAGCTATTTTTAGGGTTTTTTAGCAGGAGATGTCTTCAGGGCAAATACAACTCATGTTTAGGGGAATGTAATGCAAGTGTTTGTAGTGCCATGTCACTTCTCATAGGTCCCGGAATGAGTCCTCCAAGATGTGGGAGAGGGGTAATAAGGACGGTGACAAATTGCTGTGTAACAGTCTGCCCTAAAATTTGTAAATTAATATTGAACTTGTTGGCTTACCTGTGGTCCGGGGACCATGGGAAAGTATAAATAGAGCGGGGATCTAGGGGTAGAAAGCAGTTTTTTTTTTTTTTTGGTTCGGATCAAAAGTGATATGGGTTTCTGAATGAGAAATTCGCTCTGATTCTGTAAGTCTGAGTTGTGGTCAGTAGTAGTAAGAATAGGCTCTGTAGTTGTGTGCGTAGAGGCCTGATAGAGTCCGCAGTTGTGTGCGCGGACCCCTGCAGCTGAGTGCACAGGGTGGAATTGGATTGTGTTGGAACAAGAAGTTAATAAAAGCTAAGTTGATTATGAAATATTGTGCATCTAGTCACAGATTTTTATGTTTATGATTCTGTTATATGTTTATGCACCTCTTTACAATTTGTGATTGCGCGCACTGGTTAATAAATGTTAAATGAATAGATAAGAATGTTGGGCCACAAAATTAAGTCATATCTATAATAATAACATCGAAAGGGTAAAAGATCTAGGCAATGCTTCGTCACACTCAATACAGAGCTATGCAAAGGTCAGACAGCTGCGCAGAGCAATGCAACCACGCAAGATTGGTTCGCGACCATTCCAGATCTCATCAAGACATCCCTAAGGTGCGTAAACCTGGTTCTAGCACCCTCCCATATTATCTCAGGTGAGACCTCAGTCCGCGCTCTATGGACTGTTGCCGAAAGGGCCAATAGTTTTGGGATTTGTTTGGCTAAAACATTTTTGAACCTGGGTCAGGCCCCAATAAGCCAACATCTACATCATTTAGGCCATCATAAGTGGACAGATTCCTTACCTTTGACGACACACAATGTAGCAACCAAGTCATCATGTTGCAGCTCAGTGTAGTTACTTCATGTAACCGATTTGGCCAACGCCTTAACTCTTCATCAGAGTCTGAGGTGCAGGAACTCTCGCGATCCAATGTAATTCGTCCGTTAGCTATTGGGTTCACCCAATTTCGGTCTTGGGTTGTTATCTTATAGATACAGTCCAGATTGTCATCGCTCTCATAATTGCAGACTGGTTCAGTATAGCGCGTTCCTTTAGCAGGACTTAGGGGTACTATTACACGTAGTGATTTCTTCTCAAATATCATCTTTTGCTTCTTTAGGTTGATTACCCTGTTCATATCAATAGCCCAATCAATTCCCAGGAGTACAGGATAGGGGTTGTTGTCGTCCACAATTTCTTTTACTTCAAAGTCAGCCAGCGCACTTGCACCTTCAATATCTACAATCACCTCCTGCAGCCGCCCCATGGGGATGATATTTTGCTGGTTTTCCATCCTTAGCTGAATTGGAGACCATTGCAGCACGGGTCTTCCCATCCACTCCCAAGTCTTCTTTTGTAGGATGTTCGCATCTGACCCCAGGTCCAAAATAACCTGATCCATTTCATAGTCTCTTATCTACGCGGTCAGCCTCATCTAATTTCTCATCCTTGTTTTATTCTTACCAATATTTCGTACTACACGTGGCTCCCCCAGAGCGTTTCCAGCGCATCTATTTATGAGCTCCTGTAGCCCCTTCACAGCCCTGCTATCGCACAGTAACTTCATACAAATCTCCAGGAAAGTTGTAAGCATAGAAGGATCCATATCTTGATCAGGCTTTTCCTTGCTTCTCGAGCTAGAGGCCTTAGCAAAGTTCTTCTTAGCTTCCATGAATGTTTCACATGCATGCTCACAATCGAACTCAACCTCCTTAACCAGAGCTTTGTGAACCCATGCACTATATTCGGTTTGTTTCCCCTTGTCATCTTCTGTTGTGATTCCACTTCGGAGCACTATATTCATGTTCGGATTCTCTTCACACAGATCAGAACTCATCATCTACAAGTTTTGAGTCAGCTGAGGTGGTAGTGTCCCTTCGTCACGTATCCTTGCTATTAACATGGGACAGTCTTCCATTTCATGATTAAAGAGGGTGAAATATTTGCACGACGAACATGTTGGGTTAGTGCAATTGCGGGCATAATCTCCTGGTCCTCTGTAATTGTAGCAGATCAACTGTCCCTGACCTCTTCCAGGTCCGCCTCGGCCTCGTTCGCACCCCTAAAAGCTTGTCTGCGCCATCCCCGCGCTCTGGTTAGGGGGCCGCATTTCTACCTGAACCCTATAGGCAGGAATTATATCCATCATGTCCTACCGACCTATAGAAGTTGCAGAACAGTTGTTGTGGCGTTTTTACAAACTTCTACAGCAAATGACAATTATCCATGGCATGTTTTCCTGCTACCTGACATATAGCACACCACAATGCAGGCTTCGCACTTGGTCATGCTTGAGCTTCTGACCTCAAAGACATCGGTCCCCCTCCTGCAATGTAGTTCACAAAGACCAGGAAATGGTCTTTGTCATGCCCTGACCCTTGCATTTCAGGCACCATACCTCTTCGCGCACCTCTGGCCGAACTATTCTGTCCTGCTTAAAACTTTGCATTTCAAGGCAAATATTTTTCAGCTGCACATGGATCTGATGAACCCCAGATTTGGATCATGCATTGGTGTTTCATGCAGTCTCATTGCAATATCTAAGGCCTTCGCCTGAGTTGTTATCTTTTGTTGTGATAGCGCAACCCTTAGGTGTGGCAGGAGCGAAGCCACAAACCACTCGCGATGTTGTCCGTCTGTTAGGTTCATATTAGCTTCGCGGATCATACACTTCAACTTCTGATCTAATTCCCAAGGTGTCTCGCCTGGTTGCATCACAATTTCCTTGAACCACACAATCGACTGTGCCTCAGACTTAGGCTTACTGAATTCTCTATTCAGTGTTGTCTGGATGTTTGCCACTCCGGAATTTGGGTTATCATTTGAGTACTTGATATACCAGGTTAGCGCGCGATCCCGCAAAGCACTAACCAATGTCGCCTTCTTCATGTGATCATCTATAACGCCCTGAGCTTCCCATATGGCTTTCACGATGAACCATAATTGGTCCGGGTCCTTATTTCCCAAGCCTTTGAACAAAGGAAACTTCACTGAATTTGCCATATTGAACTACGGTGGAGGTAGAGGTGGTATGGGTGAAGTTGTGGGCAATGGTGGTAAAGTTGGAGGTGGTGTGAGTGGGGGTGGCAATTGTGAGAATCCTTGTCTTATTAACTGAATATCACTTCACGGAGAAGCCTACACTACTCCCTCTTTGTCACCTCGTGGAGGTGAAATCAATGGACTATATTTAGGACCCTTTCTTCCTTTGTTCTTGTAAGATTTTCCGCTTCTTGTAGCTCCAAACATCAAGGTAGCTGCATAACCCATTTTCACACAATAGCATTTTAATCCAGGTATTCAAAGATTTGAAGTACTTACCTCGCGGACCTTTGAAAAAGCGCCGCTCCGCCTCGATGTCGCTGACTGAGGTGTTCATCATGAATTTAGTCACAAATCCTCCGATGATGCAATCGAGCCAATGATCGACAACGTGGGTGATATTTTCCTCAGATGCTTCCAATTTTTGTACTAACTCTGAGGTCCAAACAATAGTACCGTTAAGTATCCACCTTCCTTGGCTATCAGATAGATTCGCAATCCACTCGTATAGCTCAATCAGAAAGGAGCAAAAAAATATTTCGTGGATCTTTGTATATAGGTATCTGTCAAGCCACTGTTCCTTTGTCAGTCGCGGGTTTCTGTCTCCTGCACCGCGAATTCGTGGATCTTTCTATCCAACTAGTCTTCGATCTCTTTCTTAGTTGGATTCCAGTGATATGACATCACACATCTCTCATGCAGATTCTGGTCCTGGCAACGGAACCATTTGTTGGCTTATGGGGGCCTGACCCAAGTTCAACATTAATTATCCAAACAAAACCCTACACTATTGGTCCTTTCGGCATCAACCCACGGAGCGCGGACCGAAGTCTCACTCGAAGTAGTATGGGGGGATGTTGGAACCAAGTTTTGCACCCTGAGATGGTTTTGATGTCATTTTATTCCTTCTATTCATGCCTTCACGGAGGTTACTTATATCTAGGGCTTGCAAGACTAGCCCGCTATTCTGTCCTTTAGCACCTTCGCGAAAGGGTATGATTGACCTTTGCGCAATCCTAACCTATGGCTCAGGTACTTTCACAGCTCTCTAGCAGCGTACTGTGCATATTTCCAAACTAGTCTAAGTGTCTTACTTATCACATTAAGCAATCATAGTTAGTACCGCATAAATAGATGTTCTTACTTGCATTCACTTAACCAACGTAATTACATACATTCACGCATCATATATAATTATAAAAGAAATTCATACATAACATGTCAAGATGTATTAACAGGAACAAAGACACAGAATTTGCAGAATGCTTCTCTTTATGATATCTTTTAAATGATTATAGACTCTATCCACCCTATGCACATCGCTATAGGGGTCCACGCACTCAGCTGTGGACTTCCACCCTAGAGCCTCTACCTACGCTATGACCCAAAACTTAGACTTCTTACTTCAGAGCTATGACTATCTTACTCAAAACCCATTACTATAAAACTGCTTAAAGCTTATCTCCTTTTATACAATCCCATGGTTCGTGGATCATGTGTAGATCTCTTACAGTTAACTTTACTTTACAAAAACAAGGGCGGACAACCCTTTATGACTCATGACACCTTTGCACTTTGCGACCACAAAATGCGGATTATTTACAAGCTTATTACAAAATTTGACCCAAACATGGGCTTTTAGCCCCAAAACTGTCCTTGGGGGATCCGTTCCCAACATAAACTACTTGGGAATGTATGGGAAATCTGAAGTTACAGTGGTCTCCAATTCATCTACACATGGCGAACCAGCAAAAAATAATTCCAATGGGTCGCTTGCATGGAGTAATTGTAGATATTGAAGGCGCAAGAGAAATGGCTGATTTCGAAGTTATCGAGATCGTTGATGATAGTAATACATACCTGCATTGTTCGGGATTGATTAGGCCTTTGACATGAATGCAATCATTAACTTAAAGAAGCGAAGCATGGTATTTGAAAAGAATGAGCTTCGAGTAATTGTTCCGCTGGATCTAGCTAAAGGTGCGCGATACACATAACCGAATTGTGACTATTATGAATATGAAGACATTGAGCACATATATAAGTTAACTACGTGAAATGAAGATGGATCAATTCCACTGCAGATGGAAGGATCAACTAGGAGAAGGATAGTTCCTTCTAATCAGACTCAGAGAAGGAGTTATAAAATTGGTAGAATCGGTTGCATGAGGTCTCTACAATGTGATGTAATCAGCGTACAAAGTCGCTACTATGTGTATCTATTGAGGTACATAAGTTACCTTATTATGGTGGCTTGGATGATGTCAATATATTTCTTGACCATTTTGAAAAGGATGTACCACAGGAACATTGGTTCCAAGCCTTAGATATAGCATTGAGATCTACGCCTGCAAGATGATGGGGTACGCACAAGAATAATTTTGTTGACTAGAAGGAATATCGTAAAATGATGCGATTAAGATTTGGCAATGTGAACACCCCGCTCACTGAAAAATACACAGGGAAGGATGATCCACGTGAACATCTCGCGAAATGGTCTCAGACATGGGGTGAGATGCCAACCTGAGAGGGTGCATATCTTTATTCATACATTGGATGTTATCCTAAAGAACTGGTATTTAAAGATGTAGCTGTGACATGGAACTGCTGATTGGGACGAAATGAAGGAAAGTTTTTTGTTGACATTTAGTTTCGATGATGGGTTCTAATGTATCAATGAATCACTTCAGGAAATTAAATCAACAACCTTCCGAATTCCCATAGAGCCTATCACATGGGTACAGCGTGACTGGAGTACACAACTACAACATGCTTCAGAATGTTACAATGTCACGGTGGAGGAAGGTGATGAGGATCCGTGGAATATTAATATCCTTGAATCATAGGGAAAGTGTGAAGTTGGTGGACCTAATGCAGAGATCCCTAATATTTCACAATCGGTGCAGACAAAACAGGGAAACATTGGTTCAGAAGCATAACCAAAATTTGTGAACATTAGCGACTATTGGGATGAAGACATAGTGGATAAGGTCACTGAATTATTACATGAATATCAGGATTTATTTCCAACTAAGTTCTCTGACTTGAAAGGGATAGTAGGAGATTTGGGTATGATGAAGATCAATATGAAACCTGATGCGAAGCTAGTTAAGCAATGCCCATATCGGTTGAATCCCAAATAAGATGCTCGTGGCCAGAATAATTAAGCCCATAGAAGAATATGAATGGGTCAGTCCTATGGTGGTCCAAGAGAAGAAAACGAAGGGTGATATCAGGGTCTGCGTAGATCTATGGAAGTTGAACGATGCATGAATACATGATCCATTCCCTACATTGTTTATAGATGAAGTTCTCGAGAATATTTGTGGACAAGAAACTTATTCCTTTAATGATGGATTCTTGGGATACCACCAAATTAAGATTGTGCTGGGGAATAGAAGACTACCTTTGCTATAGAATGGGGGTCGTTCCAATATACAAACATACCTTTTGGACTAAAAATTCTCCTGCTATTTTCTCAAGAGTGGTTGTCGCAACATTCAAGGAATTCATTAATGAGTTTTTGGAAGTCTACTTCGATGATTGGATAGTGTTTGGGATGGTCAAGAAACATGTCTCTAGTCTACGCCTGATGTTAAATACATGTAGGAAGTATCATATATCCTTGAACTTGAATAAATGCATTTTTTGTGTACCTTATGGAATATTGTTAGGCCATGTTGTTTATAAGCAGGGATTGATCACAGGCCCTGCTAATATTGGCATAATTATCACTCTGGAGCCCCCCTAGCAATGTAAAGCAACTACGCGCGACATTGGGTCATACTAGGTACTATAGGAAGTTTATTACGGCATGTGCACAGATCACTGCGCCCATGGAGAAGTTGTTAAAGAAGGATGCAACGTTTTCCTGAGACGATGATTATCAAAAGAGCTTAGATACTCTGAAGGAAAAGATGGTTACAACGCCAATCCTAGTAACACTGGATTGGAAGAATGAATTTCATGTGCATGTGGATGCATCTTGCATAGCATTGGAAGTCGTCTTAACTCAACCAGGAGCAGGAGATATCAATCACCTGATTGCCTTCGCTAGTCGAAAGCTATCTAATGCCGAGAAGAACTACTTAACCACAGAGCACGAAGGATTGGCCATTGTTTATGCACTACATACAGTCATGTATTATTTTGCTAGGTGCACACTTTAAGATGTACATGGAACATTCTGCTTTGAAGAACCTAGTCATAAGCTTATGTTGTGGGGGGAGGGAATCTGTAGGTGGTTGCTCCTTTTCCAAGAATATGATTTTGAAGTGATAGTGAATCTAGGGAGATTGCATGTCACGTCGAACCACCTTTCTAGGATTGATAATGGTGAAGAAACTACAAATATTAATGAAAGATTACTTGACACGTAACTCTTTACTATGAGGATTGCGAATGAGAATTTTGCAAACATTATTCTGTTTGTATCTACTGGAATAGCTCCTAAAGATTATACGACACAGCATAAGAAGGAATTAGTTTTCAGGCTACATATTTTTCTGTGATTGCAGGGAAATTGTATAAGAAGGGGTCAAGTGAAATTCTACGTCAATATGTGCCTGAATATGAAGGACACAGTATTTTAGTTGAAGCACATGTTGGTGTCGTTGGAGAACACTATGCAGTCAAGGAAATTGCGTAGAAGATCCTATGATCAGTATTATGGTAGCCAATGGTAGATAAAGATTCCAAGGAATATTGCAGTACCTGTGATGTGTGTCAAAGGATTGGGAGGCCATTGTGAAGGGATGAACTTCCATTAAATCCACAAGTCACACTACAAGTATTTGATCAACGTGAAATTGACTTTGTTGGACCTATTCAACCACCAGGGAAGAAGACGGGAGCACGTTATATTATCACTGTGACGAAGTACTTAACCAGGTGGGCTGAGGCACAACCTGTGAAGGATTGCAGTGCAGACACTACGATGAGGTTCATATTTAAGTTTATTCTGTCAAGGTTTGGATGCCCCGAGATTCTGATGAGTGACAGAGGTTCACATTTTTTGAATGAGACAATTGCGATTTTAACAGAAGAGTTCCATATCTACCATCAGAAGAGTACACCACACCATCCCCAGGCGAATGGAACTATCGAATCTTTCAACAAGATCTTGGAAAATACCCTCACAAAGGTCTGCGATGTTAATATGAATGATTTGGATGTGTGCATACCAATTGTTCTATGGGCATATAGGACTACCTGTAAGAAATTCACTGGAAAAACAACCTTTCGACTAGTTTATGGACAAGAGGAATTAATTCCAATGGAATACATAATGCCTAGCCTACGGATCATAGCAGTAACCGAGATGGCATATCGCAAAATGATGGAGGAATGCCTAGCACTACTGCTTGCATTAGAGGAAGACCACTTTTTGGTTGGCTTTCATCAGCGGGTCCAAAAAGCTAAAGAAAAGTGTTAGAAAATTATATATTACAGAGCAATGGAACACATAAAATATTGCATAAATATAAACACAAAAAACACATAAAACAAGAGAGACATAGATATATGTGGTTCACCCAGTTTGGGCTACGTCCGCGGAGAAATAGGTAGTACTTCTTTTATTATATTATCCAGCAAACTAAAGGGATACAACCTACAACAGATCCATTGTAACACCCTCTTCGCTCTCAATCTCCTCTCTCTTCCTCACTTAGAATTCTAATATACATAGACGCAATACAATATCCTCATATATAGTGAGGGGTTGCCTTCTAGGGAAAAAGACCCTAAATTAAACAAAACTTCTACCGTAATATCATTCGCCTAATGAACGGCCCAGATTTACTAGAAATTACTAGACTTTTACAAGGCAAGTTTTCATCTATTTTTAGCTTCGGGGGCATTGCCCCCGAATTCCCACCGGGGGACCGTTGGCCCCCAGACCCC